>BQKN01038997.1:0-14676 GCA_022839385.1 Asparagus kiusianus | reverse complement strand
CTGTAGAAGGGTTTGACTGAAGAGGAATGAATGGAAGCCTTTCGTTTATCGAAAGGGAACACTGGTTTTGAAAACGGACCTCTCGTTCACGGCAGGAATCAAGAGGGGATTTTAGTTTTGGCCTTAACTATTCAAAGGTTTGACCAAAGGGGGTTTAGAACGACCCTAACTATTTAAAGGTTTGATCGCTCGATTTGGGTGGAAGCCTTTTATTTATCGAAAGATAATTTCAATTTTGTAAGTGGACCTCTCATTCATGGAAATAATCGAGAGGGAATTTTGGCTTTGGTCCTAACTGTAGGAATGTTTGACCAATAAGCAGTGGGAGTGGAGGTACAAATAACAATGAAAATGTTAACTTGTACAAATCACTTAGTGGAGGTTTTTGATGTTAAGTGGCATGATCTTGACAGAAGGGGGTTTGATAATCGTCATGGATCAGCAAATTAAAATTTTGAGTGTCGTGTCAGGACTTCAACAGTGGGAGTGTTAAAGGCTAGACACAGTGGGAGTTGTAGGTGTTAAAAATTATCTGTAGGTTCCCGCATGCAACTCAGGATAGAGAAAAGATGATGAACATTAATATCTAAGTCAAAAAGGATTATTTGATGCCGAAAATCATATGAAGTAAGTTGACAAAGTGTACGAATCAACGGGAGGACATAATAATGAAAAGACGATTTAATCGAGAGTTACGTTTCACCTATGAGAGACGAAGCGTCACTCATTTCTTGTCCACTCCACATGTGATTCACCCATAGGAGATTATAGATCTCTTCTCCGGCTTTCTAACACATTTTGAATCGCGTCATTCCAAAATCAGACCGAGAAATTACAGGAAAAATAGTCAAGGAGCGCAAAATGGCGTCTCGGTTGAAACCGAGACACATGTCGTGTCTCGGCCAAGGTCAAGACACAAGGTGTGTCTCCTCCAAGGCCGAGACACATAGTCGGTCTCGTGCCCTGAAATGCAGTTTTCGCTGTTAACCGTCGAGATTTTAGTAGATTATGATCCAACAGCCCCCTAACTAAAGTGAACGTGATTTTAACTGAAGATAAGAGGGAATTGGTCGTTCTTATCTAAAAACCGAGCTTCTGAAGCCTATAAATATGACCCTAGTGCCTTCATTTACACAGATCCGAAATTCTCAAGTCTCGGCGAAGCCCTATCGAATTGAAGAGCGAGGAGTATGAATTTTAGAGAGGAGGAAGAGATCTTGGCGAGTTCTTCAGCACAAAGAGAGGAAGAGTTCGAGAGATCTGTATCCCGTTCATCCATTTTTCTTGAGATCGCACCTAGCTGTGATTCTCAAGAAGAGTGATTGTCTCACTGTTGCTGAGATAGTCACTTTAATTTCTTGTCTCCTTTGCAAGGCAGTGAAATTTTTATTCAGATCTGATTAGTTGATGGTCCACGAATAAATCCCGGCACCGGCAAAGATCCCGCGCAAGTAGAAGATTAATAAACGATCTCTCTGCATGTGTTTTCAAGAAAGTTATAATCTTTTTATTTTCATTGTGTAAGAGGACTCATAAAAGTTTTTCTTTTTTTGAACTTATTGTAACGACTGAAGTTGTAATGAGTCTTGCAATGAACAAATCAACTTTCGATGCGAACACGCTGATGATCACAGTGGGAGCCAACAACCTCGCTGTCGAGGCTGTCGTGTCGTAGCCGCTGATCAAGATCCCTATGGATGAAGAGGTCGAATACGAGTTCGATCAACAGAAGTTTGAGGAGTACATATCCTCCTCCTCATCTAGATATTCCTCTCCTTACAAGCACACGAAGACCACTTCCCTCAAGAAGGTTTGTTGGTCTTCAGATATGAGGACTCGGGGTGATAATATTTACCCAAGTATTGTTGAAGACTCCTCGCTAGCGTCCAAAGAAATCAGATCTGGTGCTCGTCGTAACTCCTCAAAAGTCAAGGAGTTGCCCGCTGAAAGCGCACTAGTACTGACGAAGAGGGCTCGTCAGAGGCCCCGCCAATGTTTTGCCCAACAATTCACCAAGGCTTTAGAGTAGGTGGATGGATTCCGCTACCAAGCAGATCTAGAGTTCAGAAAATGCCAAGTGGCTAAGCCGTCATCACAATAAGCATCGGGATCCTCCTACCAACCGCCGACTAACAAATAGGTTCGTGTCAAATGAACATGTTCTACTCTCGAGGAGCACATCCAGAAACGCCGCGTACTTCTTGCGCATGCCCGGATCCTTGTGCAAAAAGCACAATAGTTATAAAAAAAGAGGTGGTCAAAGAGCCACCAAGATCTAAGTAGGTTTGGGTGCCGAAGGTTAAAATAGCACCTACAACTGCACCGAAGACAGCTAAGGCGCCTCTACCTAGCAAGAGAACCAGTGGTGTCTCTCACTCAATTCCAGCTCCAAGGTTGTTTTCCAGTCTTTGTCAATTTCAGATCTCGCTCCTCTTGCTCCCGCACCTCCGGTGAAGCCCTACCGCAGCGTGGATCTCTCCAAATTCAAAATTTCATTGAAGGATCGCCTATGTTCTCTACACAAAGATCGAGGCAAGACTCCTATCAAGGAACGCTTGGGGTCGTTCCTCAATTCCAAAGCAACTATTCAGACTAAGGGTCGTACGCACCCTTCTAACAAGTTGATTCCTATAACCACATGCTTGGGAGGGTGTGCGGAAGACCAAGAGCCCGTTAAGGTCTCATCCTCACGAATGTGTGATTCCAAATGTGTGACTCCTACAAACGCCAACAAGGCGTTACCTATTCAGAAGAAAATGTGTCTGACAGATGATAGTGTTATACCTAAAAATTTAAGTAAACAGCTAATAGGTTGCTCCAGCCACAACGCCGATGAGTTGTACTATCCGGCTGGGGATACGAATAACTCTCGAAAGAGAAATAACCTAAAATCAGACTCACACTGCCCTTATGAGAGGCTAATCAGGGTAGTATTATCAGAGTGTAGCTATCCCAAGAACGCTCCACAAAAGGGTCTCAGTATTCCGAAGGCTTTCCATTAAAGCGTCAAAACCCAAATCAAGACGCTCCCGCAAAAGAAGATCGGCCATTTAAGATGACGAACTCCCAGAAGTCACCATCAACATGGCTGACAAAGGAAAGTTTGTGTTCAATTCGAATAACGCTAATCCCGACTTTTCTTTAGGAAGAAAAGTCGATTCAGGAATAGCTCGACGAGTGTCTCAGCTCCAGTTAGAAGCCGTCAGACATAGGGATTACCCGAAGATCCACGAAGGGTTGTCTTCAAAAGATGAACTTTCAGATACTTACTCCATAATCGCCTCCAACGATACAATGTCTAGCACAGGGCGAGCTCGAGAAGTATTCATGATCACTACTGAACAAGTGGCTCGACTTCTTCAAGAAGCCTTAGCCAAACAAAAAGAAGATTTTAAAATTGAAATGGAGATGGTCGTGCAGCGGGTTAAGGATTTATATGCTCAACAACTTTAGGAGTTGTCAAATCAGCACGGTGAATCTAATCGTCGCCATACTACCAATCAGGTAGATAGCGACTCAGAGGTAGAGGAGACTATCAATGCTGATGCTCCTCCCAATGACAAAGATGCTGGGGGTAGCCCCAACAATAATACCAACACTAAGGGTGACCCTAACAATAATACCAACACCGGGGTGGCCCAATCACTAATGACAACGCTGAGGGGGTCCTATCGTTCGTCCTCAAAATCGCCCGAAAAAAGAAACAGGCGATGACGAGATGATGAAAGAGCTAGAGAATAAGGTCAATACCTTAATGTCCACTCAAGAAGTAAGGAAAATGAGCATTCCTTGCTCGTATCCAAGAGAGTGGGATTCAATCCCCTACCCGATGAAGTTCACCCTAATTAACTTCACGCCATTCAACGGGAGAGGCTTGCCCACTCAACACTTGATCTATTTCAAGTCTCATCTAGGAGTGATCTCCGGGAATGAACCACTAATGATCCGGTCATTCGTAGGCACCCTTCGTGTGGACACCTTCGATTAGTATCAACGTCTCAAGCCAGGGAGCATCAACTGCTGGGACGATATAAAAAGCTCATTCCTCAGTAATTTCTTTAATGATGACACTAAAGTGGTAATTGGAGCTCTTCTAGATGAGAAGCAAGAAGACGGAGAACCAGTTGACACCTTCGTCAAACGCTTCCGAAATAAGATGATGAATTGCAGAGATCCGGTCACAGAAGAGTTCATACTCCAGACCTGCCATCACAATCTCTCCCTTGATGTCCTCGAAGTTATGGGGATTGTCCTCTCAACCACCTGGAAGGAATTAATGCATGGAGAATAGGTCGAGCGCTTCCTCAGAAGAAAGAAGACCGAGAGAAGCCAGCTGACAGCACATGTGGTTGCTATTGATGTTAATCAAACGTCATAACAACAACCTCAAAATTAGCAAAAGACTCCTGATCCAAGGTTCCAGAAGGAGTATTCTTTCAAAGATGATGAAGTTCCAGCCATATTAAAGTACCTCCTCCCTAACGATAAAATCGAGCTACCACCTATTAAAAATCTAGAGGGAGCTAAGAGGATTACGTATCCAAAATATTGTGCATATCACAAGAGGGTTCTTCATCCCATCAAGGCTTGCTTAGGCCTCAAAAATAAAATCCAAGCTTTAATTGACTCTGGCGTCATAACGGTAAAACAAACCAAATAAAGACGACCTAACCTCCGACAGGTATATGAAGTTAAATTGCGCTTGCAAACTCTGAAGAGTATACAAGTATAAACTGGTCCTCTTTTTAACTCCACTAGGTATACGAGTATAAACTGTCTCCCCTGACTCCAAAGAGTATACGAGGATAAACTGCTCCTCTCTTGTACTCCAACAAGTATACGAGTATAAACTGTTTCCCAAACCTCCAACTGGTACACGAGACTAAACTATTCCCTACCTTTGATGGGAAGTTCCTAGAGAATACTGGACATGGTATTCTTAAAGATAACCCAAAACCAATAAATTCTTAATCATGATAAAGAATGATTAAGAACCTCCCACGCTGGCTATTTAATCATTTCCAAGATGATTAAAACCCTCCACTGTGACTTCTCAAGCACTCTTTCATCGAGATGAGATTCAATGACTTTATCAGGTCAATCTTCCCTCACGAAACCCCTACGGTCTAATTGTGAAGTGCTTAATCCCTCACTGATCAAATCCATTGATGGTGGGTCCACTAAAAATTATTTCTGGTTTGATCCACTCAAACTCCCGCTGTGTCTATATATACTCAACACTTCTTTTGTTAGAGTCCGGACACAATATTGAAAGTTTCAAACGCCCTTGTGTTAAAGTCCTTGCAACTTGACACCAGAAACTCCCACTGTATTGACACAATGATCTGTAAAAATTAGCACTCCCACTATTATTTGTACCACCCCACTCCCACTCGGTCAAACCTTCAAACATTATGAAAACACATTGGGTCCAAAAACTACAGGTACCTAGTTAAAACACCAATAGATTTCAAACCTTGGGTGCTTAAAGTAAAACAATACAAAACTAATTATGGTAAGGAAAACAAATAATGAAGAGTATCAAATAACCTTTTAAAAGAAATTGCAATGTAGATTATTGGGACATTGCTCATGATAATCCTCATTAACCCAAGTAAAACTGACACCTGTTCAAATATGAACATTTTACTAAGGAAGAATTTCACATGAGATTCGTTCTTTATTTTTTATTTTTTATTTTTTATTTTCTAATTTACTTTTTTATTTTTATTTGGAAAATTCTAATGTTTTTATATTTTAAAGAAATAATAGTTCAATAATAAATAAAGGAGAAACTTTTAAAATTGACTTTTTCATAAAAGTATTTATCACTTTCGACCTACTCTTTCAGCCACGTCAGTTAAAACTAGACTGATTTAAAAAAACCATTCAAAAACTCTACAAGATTGGCAATCCCTAGAGTTTAACGACTAAATTAAACTACATTAGATTGCAAATCTTGTGTAGATTAACTCAAATAAACTCTATGGGATTGCCAATGCTATGGAACTTACTTGTGTTGTAAACTTCTATGGGATTTGGCAATCTCATAGAGATTATTCTTCCACAATACTCTATGGGGGTTGACAATCCCGTAGAGATATACTTAGTCCTAGCCACAACTTTCCAGCTTGAAGCTTCGCCCTGCTATAGAAAACTACACAATATAAGAATATACACATTCATAATATCAGTATCTCTCTTATATAAATCCAATCACAAATTAGAATCACACAATCTAACATATATAGTTCAAATCTCATATCATACATGATCCAAATATGACAAAAGTCACATCCATCCAAGCATGCCTCCCCTCCTTCCTCTCACTTCCCTACCCCTACCCGTCCTGAAGGCCATCCTCGATGTATAGCACAAGCCTCGATGATCTCACATTTGGCTGTATATATAGCTGTATAGGTAGTTGTTGTGCATGTGGATCTTCCTCCCCAGATTGAGCATGGTGAGAAGTGTCAGATTCATCATCAATCACACGGTGAGAAGTACTGGCTCCATCATTACCTATATTAGAAGATCTTGGCCTACGTCTAGTCGCTCATGTTGGGAATATAAGCTGTTTAGAGTGTAATTAGCACAAAATGCAGTTTTAACAGAATTAGATAATTAGCACAAAATGATAAAATTAAACTGAGTTTAGAAATACGGCCTGATGGTCGAGGCGTGCAAGCACTGTCCCAAGAAACTAATTGCCCCCTCTCGTACTGGGCTACGCGGCAAAAGTCCCCGGAGATACAACGACCCTCGGTCAGGCGACCTCCTTCTCGTCGGCACGAGCTTCAAGAAGGTTTTGCGAATTCTTCTAGACTTTCAGGGAACCAGCGTAAACAGAAAACTATTTGAAAAGAGAAGAAAAGAAGAGATCTGTTTGATTGATTTCAAATCCATAAGATAGTATAATCTCATTAAATTTCATGTGCCATTGTTTTGGAGCTTGTTTGAGGCCATATAGTGATCTAATAAGTTTGCATACTTTCTTTTCTTGTCCAGAAGCTATAAATCCCTCAGGTTGATCCATATAGATTTCTTCATCTAAATCTCCATTTAAGAATGCAGTTTTGACATCCATTTGATGTATTATTAATTTGTGAATAGATGCTAGAGCTATAAGGACTCTAATGGTAGTAATCCTAGCTACTGGAGAATAGACATCAAAATAATCAATACCAGATTTTTGGGTATATCCTTTAGCTACTAATCTGGCCTTATATTTATCTATTGTTCCATCTGGTCTGAGTTTCTTCTTAAATACCCATTTACATCCTATAGTTTTACAACCTGAAGGAAGGTCAGTTAGTTCCCAAGTATGATTTTGAACTATAGATTGTATCTCATTATTTATAGCTTCCTTCCAAAATGGAGCATTTACTGATTTCATTGCATCTTCAAATGTAACTGGAGAATCTTCTACAAGTAATGCATAGAAATCTTCATGGACCTTTTCTATTCTAGTTCTTTTACTTCTCCTAGGCTCCTCTGGACTTTCTAGTGGTCTAATTTGTTTAGAACTAGTTTCACCTTGATTAGAACTAGGATCTGAATTATTAGAACTAGGACCCGTGTTGTTTACTCTAGTCTTGTAAGGAAAAATATTTTCAAAGTAATGTGCATCCCTAACTTCAATTATGGTGTTGTTGGCTATCTCATTAATGTCAGAGTTGATTATTAAAAATCTATTTGCATTACTATCAGAAGCATAGCCAATAAAAATTCCATCTACAGTTTTAGGTCCAATTTTCTTTCTTTTATTCTCAGGTATTTTAATTTTTGCTAAGCACCCCCACACTTTCAGGTGATCCAAATTAGGGTTTCTATTTTTCCAAATTGTGTAAGGGGTTTTATCAGATTTCTTGAATGGAATTCTATTTAGTATATGACATGCAGTCATGAGAGCTTCTCCCCATAAAATTTCTGACACACCAGAATTAATTAACATTGAGTTTACCATGTCCATTAGTATTCTATTCTTTCTCTCAGCTACTCCATTAGATTGAGGTGTATATGGAGCAGTTATTTCATGAATAATTCCATTCACTTCACAGAATTGTTTTAATTCATTAGAAGTGTACTCACCACCTCTATCTGATCTTAGTATTTTAATTTTCCTATCCAACTGATTTTCAACTTCTGCTTTATATATTTTGAATTTGTTTATGACTTCATCTTTGGTCTTAATTAAGTAGAGGTAACAATATTTAGAGCAATCGTCTATAAAAGTTACAAAATATTTGTTACCCCCTCTAGTTGTTCTTCCTGAATCACAAAATCACTATGGATGAGTTCTAATATCTCAGAATCTCTATCAATAGTTTTAAATGGTTTCTTAGGAAGTTTGGCTTCTACACATATTTCACATTTTTCATCATCTTTTATATTAAGCTTTGGAATTATATTGAGATGCATTAATCTTTTAATTGAATTATAATTCACATGTCCTAATCTTTGATGCCAAGTGATGGAAGGTTTAATATTCAAAGCTATTGGAGATGCAAGAGTAGAATTCTTAACATTCAATTTAAAAAGACCATCACATAAGAAACCTTTTCCAATGAAGTTCAAACCCTTAGTTATTACAACTTTATTTGATTCAAAAATAAGTTTGTAGCCTTGTTGCACTAATAAAGATCCGCTAATTAGATTTCTCCTAATGTCTGGTACATGGTGGACATCCTGCAGGATCAAAGTCTTATCCGAAGTCAGCTTTAGGTTGATCCGACCTATTCCAGATACAGGAGCCACATTATTATTTTCCATTGTCACAGTTCCTCTACTTGAGACCTGATAGGTGGAAAACAAAGATTGATTAGAGCAAACGTGAATATTAGCTCCAGTGTCAATCCACCAATCATTTGCTTGAAAGGTCATGTTTACTTCAGGAGTGAAGAGAACAGACCTGAAAGCAGTCTCAGCTGAACTGGAAGTCACCATGTTTACTTGTGACTTATTAGGTGGAGGCCCTCCCTTCCTAGGCTTGGGTGGTTCAGTTTTCTTGAAAAAGCAGTCCTTTGCAAGATGGTTGGTTCTTCCACAAACAAAGCAGGCTCGACGTTCAACTCCTTCCTTCTTTTGAAAGTGAACATGGTTCTTATTGTGATGAAAGGGTTTCTTCTTAAATGTTTTATTTTGATTTTGGTGGAAGGGACGTTTCTTGTGTTGGGGAAAGGGTTTGGATTCAACATTGTTTACTTTGGGTTCTTTGGGTTCGGATTTTGTCACATTTTTCTCCCTGAGTCTATGTTGCTCTTCAATTCTAACGGAATTCAACACTTGCTCTAGGGTAAGATCTCCTTGGGTATGGTTAAGGTTTTTGGCAAAATCTGACCAGGACTCGGGAAGTTTGTCTATAAGACATGCTATCTGAAATGTTTCATCTAGGATAGATCCATTCACTTTTAATTGGTGAACTATATGTTCGAATTCATGAATTTGCTCATTCATTGGTTTAGAATCTACCATTTTAAATTTGTTAAAATCAGAAGCTTTAAATCTTTTAATTCCCATATCATCTAAACCATACTTTTTCTCTAGGATTTCCCACAGAACTTTAGCATTAGTGATAGTATAATATATATCATATAACCTATCAGATAAAGCTCCTAAGATTCTGTGTAGACAATGATATTCTATTTCTTGAGGTGTTCTTGGGATAGGAATGGAATCTGTGGAGGAAGATGAGGAAGATTGCCTAGTAACTGGTCTAGATGAAGATGGGTTATCTGGTTCTATGGCTGTTATTAGATGTAGAGTTGTTAACCAAAATCTCATTTGGTTTTGCCAACGACGGAAATTGTTCCCATCAAACTTCTCTGGTTTAGCAGACATAATTTCACTCGTAGCCATAATCTGATGGTGAATAAATAGTTTTGCTATTATAATGCAACAGAAATATATAAAGCATTCATTCAACAGAATTAGCATGCAGTGTAATATTTCGTTTTTAAGTATTGCAGACATCATTAACATGAAAATCAGAATGCTAATCATGATACTATTCTAAACAGCAACAATTAGTTTCTTGGATTGTTGGGAATAGAAGCTGTTTAGCACGAAATTCAGTTAATAATTTTCAGATCACTTAATGAATTAGTATTGTAACACAGATAATTCAAACGAAAAGAAATGAGGGTTAGAAATACGGCCTGATGGTCGAGGCGTGCAAGCACTGTCCCAAGAAACTAATTGCCCCCTCTCGTACAGGGCTACGCGGCAAAAGCTCCTGGAGATACAATGACCCTCGGTCAGGCAACCTCCTTCTCGTCGGCACGAGCTTCAAGAAGGCTTTGCGAATTCTTCTCGACTTTCAGGGAACCAGCACAAATGTAACAACAGTAAAATGAAGATGAAGGACAGAGAAGAAGAGAGAATTCGTTGTGTTTTTCACTGTGTTTAAGCTCTTGCGGCTAGGTTCTTATATAGGATTTCAGTGAGTCATTTGCGCCCATAATTTCCGCAATAGAGTAATTAGCACGTTTTAATTATTCACATAAACTTCGCCAGTTAATACCAGCGGTTTTCCTATCATTTAGATCCGTCAATCACTCTCTCTCTCATTTAAAACGTTTTTATTAACCATGTTTTTAATTTGTTTCATGATAAACACATTTTAAAACTATCCGTTTAGATCCTTAATTTCCGCCTATAATTATGCTAGCCGTTTAACAAATTTTGAAAATATTAATCACGTTTTTAATGCTAAAAGAAAAGTTCAAAAAGGAAAATTAAAATGTAGCAGATTAAAGGCCCCTCAATCTGGAGCTGCATTCGTGTCCGCAGGTCGTGTGCGCGCGCCACCCGACCCGACCCGGCCGGCGCGCGCGTGTGTGGTGTGGAGCATAACCTTTGTTTTCTTCTAGGCATAGGAGAGAAAGGGAAGGCTTATAAAGACCCTTTCTTCCTATTCCATTTCCTATGTGGGACTAAACTTTCCCTCTTTTCCTCTACAAAGTCAAGTTTTAAATTATCTTTATTATTATAACTCCAACAGCTCATACATCACCATGTGCTGATATATTTCATCCTCACGCCCTTCTTGTTCGTCCAGATGATTCCTATGGAAGACAACGTCAATTGTTCATCTAATCTTGTTGAACACTGATAATGATTTCAGATCATTAATCTCAGTAATACTCTCATTTATCTGCTTTTCAAACTCATCAAATGCTAGTATTTGCATTTTGGATGAAAGATAGACAACCTATCATGTGAAAAATATATAAATGGGCAGAGTATTGAATTATATGCACTGTGGCATCAGTAGGTATCGATTTCTAAAATCTCTGGCGAAGCGGATCAAGCTTCTTCGCACCACATGAGGATAAGGAATATCACCTAGTGTCGCCATACGTGCATCCTCCCAGTAGTGATCATTAGTGCTTGTAAAAGTTGGACTGTCCACCATGAGTCTAAATATGATTGATACATCCTCTAATGTAACCATGCACTCTCCTATATGCATATGGAATGTATTTGTTTCTGGCCTCTATCTATCAGTTAGAGCACATATAAGAGGCTAGTCAAGCTTGATCCATCGGACCTCAAAGCATGCAAGGAAACCAGCCTGCGTGACAATCTATCATAATCAATCATCTCGATCTGTGATCTCCCAACTAGAATGACTCTGCGCATGATCCACTAATGGGAGCTTTGGGACCTCTTGCATATTAAAGTTTGCTAACAACTTTAGGATATATTTGTATAAATTTATGCAAAATAATAGAAATAACAATTTATTTACCTATTCTGGCTATATTTTCTCAAAATGATGTTGTGACTACTTGTACAATACATTCCTGATAACCAGTCTCAGTGAAAGCCTCATAGTACCTCTATGTAAAATAAATACAATTATTAGAATACAATCGGTCATTAAAAAAACTAAAAGTAAAATGCAGTGATGTAATTAATAGAAGTTGTTAATGTTAATTATGAAATATGAGATTATTTGAGGGTTTGTGGAGTAAGTAGGGTCCTCTAACTCCTTCTGATGAGTGGTTCCGGGGCTTGCTGTTCTTCCCTGCACATGAAGAAATTTGTAAAAGGACGGAGTTGGGTTCTCCGATTGTTCCTCCGACAATCAAGTAGGTATGTGATCTTGAGTAAGAAAGTATAGAGTTAGTTCTTAGTTACGTAAAAAAGACCAGAGAGAGTTACCTCATGTAGTGTCACTCCTTTTATAGTGGGCTTGAGGGGCAAGAAGGTAACTTGGGCCGAATCTAGGTAGGCAGCTAAGTCGGCAGACATGTGCCATGTGTCGGTTGCTGAAGGAGGTGAATCACCTGGTCATTTATTGTGGGAATGGCAACAGATGCTTACTGCTGACTAAGTCTAATGAGTCATAACGACTATAGGGGCTAGAGTAATAATGATGTTGTCAGGGCAATTACTGCAAGAGTAATCGGCTGGTGAGCGGTTCAAGGTAACTATTGTCCTTAGACTCATTAGGTCCACGACCGAGAAGTACACCTTTTAACTCAGTTACGTAAGATGTCGGCTGAACAGTGAGTCGAGCCGGATCGCTTATGGAGTCAATTGAGGGGTTGACCGAGTAGTACCGCCTTATGACTCGGTTACGCGAGTTGTCAGCCAATCGAGTCGGCCGGGCTGAGGCGGAGGTTATCTTGGTCGTGAATTAGTCTGGTTAGGCATAGTGTAAGACACGTGTTGACTTCTCTATGGAGATTAATATTTAGTAATTTAAGGGTTATAACATGAGTGAATAAGATTGATGATGATAACTAATGTATGATTAAAGAATGATAATATAATGGCGGCGAAAAAGATAAATATTTACTACAGTTTCCAAACATAAATAAAACCAAACTTAAAATAAAACCAATTCACAAAATACTTATAAGATTTAATTACATTTTCCCCTCACAATCAAGCCCTAAAATAATACAACTTTGCACTCATATACACCGACTACATCTATCATCTTTCTAACTCCTCATGCTTGTTGGACATCGAGATTGTTGTCGCCTCATTGATTGCACTGACTACATCTATATTTTCTTACTAATTCTCCGTAGTACCTCTGCTTTTTACTGAATGAGGTCGTCTTACTTGTCTCTTATACCATGGAGGTAATAATTGTGGCCCACCATGCGTCCAACTTTGACTATCCTCTATCGGGTGAAAACATATATGTTGGTGCTAATTGGATGAATACCACTTTGATCTGAACGACAAGGTTTCTACTCTCCATTATGGGCCAATTGTAAAGCACTTTGATTTGATGCTCATTAGGATTGATCAATGTAAGTTGGTGTAATTCATTGATCAACCCGTCAAAAAGAGCATAATCTTATAACCATCAACGACATTCTCACCCCCCTTCCTACTTGGGTGTATTATTATGATCGTATATAATTTTTCCATTATACAAACAAATAAGAACTTTCAGATCGTTCATTGTTACATCTAGCAAATAAAATAATTTCAGCATCAACTAATATTATAATATGCACATAAAATATAAAAATAAACTTCAAGGCATTATTTAACGCTAACGTCGCGTATTCTAATCTAACACTAACTTTTACATCATAATATATCAACTTTCCCCCCAAGAAAACCCATTTTAAATGACTAAAAAATTTCACCATTTCAATGCCCTAACTTTAAAATCATTTTTTCTAATTTTTCATTTCTCAATTACATACAAACTTCTAAAAAACCTAATACTAATCTAAATTATCTAACACTATTATAAAAGTGTGTTGGTATGTTAAAACATTTCTTCTAAAAATACCCTACAAACCACATACATGCATCCATAAAACACATACTTGCATACATATAAACACATTCATATACATGCATACATTCTTAATAATGGCATAACTTTCCTATTAATTGTCCACTAATATTAACTTCTATTTTTTGTAACCCCTTCACTAATCCAAAATTGATGTTATCATATTTTTTAAAGATTGTAAGTTGTATTTGACACAATAGTTGAGAATTGAATGCACACACATATGACAAACTAATAATATAAGTTTCAATTTGCAAACAAAGTGTTAACTTAAAATGCTTACATGCATACATTCTTAATAATGACATAACTCTCCTATTAATTATTCACTAATATTAACTTCTATTTTTTGTAACCCCTCTACTTAAAACGCACATATGACAAAGTAATAATATACATTTCAATTTGCAAACAAAGTGTCAACTTAAAATGCCATTAGTGCATGCATTCATGCATACTTGAAAGTGAGTTACATTTTCAATTGTAGTTTTTATTTAAGTGGCAAATACATTTGACTGTTACGGAATCCAAAAAGCTTGTTTTTTTATTTATCATAATAGCCCTTACTTGCAACCTATATAAATTCACTCATTTGATGATTTAGATTTACACTCACCTCTTACAACCCTAACAACATCCTATACTCACCCCATGGCTTTACTATGATATTATTTGGATGATACAAGCTCGTCAGTAAAAATATTATCCCTTCAGAAGAGATAACGACAAAGGGGGGGGGGGGGGTGAAGACGATTGAAGTTGTGCTGTGGAAGTACTGAGCTTTATTCGAATTATACTTTATACTGATGTGATTGTTAGACTGATGGCTATATGTGTATTGAGGATACGATTGATACAAGGAAATTTGGAGAATTCGAATTGAGGCTAAAGTTTGAGGTCTA
>BQKN01038986.1:0-18509 GCA_022839385.1 Asparagus kiusianus | reverse complement strand
CAGTATGCTTTTCATCATCTGGATGCATCTTTATCTGGTTATAACCAGAGAAACCATCCATAAAGGACATCCTCTCGAACCCGCACGTGTTGTCGATGATAACATCCGTGATGGGAAGAGGAAAATCATCTTTTGGGCAAGCAGCATTGAGGTCCCTGAAGTCGATGCATATCCTGATCTTCCCGTTCTTCTTAAGGACCGGGACAATATTGGCAAGCCATTCTGGATGTTGCTCTTCTCTAATGAATCCTGAGTCGACGAGCTTTTTAACCTCAGCTTCGATCGCCTCCATCATTTGCGGACGAAACCGTCTTTGTTGTTGTTTGACAGGTTTGACATCCGGCTTAATGTTGAGACGATGCACTGCTACGTTTGGATCGAGCCCTGGCATGTCTTCATAATTCCAGGCGAACACATCGATGTATTCCCTGATAAGAGAGATTAACTCTTCTTTCTCTTCGGGTAAGAGGCTGTCGCTAATGAATATCGGCTTCGGATTTTCCTCGCTTCCCATATTCACTTGGACTACTTGATCTTCGGTAGGAGGTTCTCTTTATTCGAACCTATCACCGTACTGCATGCTTAAGTGATGAACCCACGGATCTTCCCATGTTGGCATCTGGTCATCCTCTTCTATTGTCGTTAGATCAACCGTGACCATGTTCGACATTAGCTTTTTGAACATTTGACCAAGACTAGCGTCGGAATCCCAAGCCGAAGAGTCAGAAGAGTATCCTTTTCTAGCCTTGTTAGCAATTTGATCGATGATTTGCCAGCAACACTCGTCGTCGGATGAGGAGACGTAGCCTAAGCCTCTTTTGTGGCGATAATAATCATCGGGTTTCCCCTTTGGTACATAGGCCATCCGAGGTGGAACTCGCGGACCTCGACCAAAGTAAAGACCCTCTCCGAGCTTGAAGTCATATCCCTACTTTTCCATCATACTGCGTGCTTTCGCATCATATCTGAATAGATGTGGAGCAGGTTTATCGTCATCGTCTTCCTCTTCCAAGAAGTGGTCGGGTATCGGAGATTTTCTTCCTTTGCTGTAGACGACCTCCTTTCCACCCCCAATCCCTGCGGGGATGACAAGCGTCGTTCCGCAAGGGTCATGTACCTGCTTTTTTGTCATGCAAAACGATTGAAGAGGCATATGTAAATCAGGGTTATCATAGAGTTCTTTAGTGACATTATCGAGACCCGTCGAGTACTCTAAATCATCGTTTATTGATAGTTCTTTGACGAGTTGCCAATTACAACTATTTTCCGATGATTTATCATCGTCAAGATTGATTACAATGGGTACGATGTCATTAAGTACAAAACCACCATTGTAATCAAGCCCGGTTTCGGTATCAGCTTCATTACCGCTGTCCGTTCCCTGGGCCGATGATTCAGTATCGGATTCAGCACTGTATAAAAGGGAATCAGTGAAATAGTTCTCCAATCCCTTAAACGGTTGCTTATCCGTGACCACCGTCTTAACTTCATTATTTGTGCCTACATATTTGAGGCATTGATGCAGAGTTGACGGGACTATAAGGTTACCGTGGATCCAAGGTCGACCCGACAGTAAGTTATAGGATGTTTCCGCGTCAATCACATAGCAAGTAACTTCCGACTTCAAATCCCCGATCTGGCATTTGATTCGGATCTTCCCCAGGGGTCTGGACCCGCTGGTGTTGAATCCATAAATCGTAGTGCCAGTGGAGGCTAACTTGCTAGTCGGAATCCCGAGATGATGCATCAATCAGAATGGCATGATACTAACAGCGGAACCCGGATCGACTTGGATCCGGTTGACCATGCTGGAGCCAATATGCCCGGTGAAATACAAGGGTCTATCATGCTTTGAGTTCTTTGTCTGCATATCTTCTTTGGTGAAAGAGATGCAGGGGAAATGATGAGCCGCGAGATTGCAGTGTTGAGCTGACGACTCCGGTTCTTCAGGAGACGGCTTGATTCGAGTCAGGAAAGCTTCAGAATCGTTCAAGGCCTCTTGTAATGCTTTCCTTGTATCTTTTGACAGACGCAGCAACTCGTATAGGGTTATCCGAGCCGGGATGTTGGCCAACTGCGCCATGATATCAAAATGGGGCGGAGAGCTTGCATTTCCCGGTTTATCTCTCCCAATCGGATGATTGAATCGAGACTGCCTCGGGTTT
This sequence comes from Asparagus kiusianus, assembly GCA_022839385.1. Lineage (NCBI taxonomy): Eukaryota > Viridiplantae > Streptophyta > Magnoliopsida > Asparagales > Asparagaceae > Asparagus > Asparagus kiusianus. The sequence goes on along the minus strand of BQKN01038986.1, from coordinate 16,344 downwards.
TGAGCTTCTTGACGTAAAGGCTCTTTTCCTTTCTCCTTCTGCGGGATTTTCTCCGTAGCTACGGGCGTTGGGGAAGTTGCTGCAATTCCCAGTTATGCCAATGTCTTGGAAGGAGGGGTTTTGGTGCCCAATTGCTCGGAAGCATCCGGGTATTTGTAGTGATATTCGTTCCCGCTTCGGGTTGCGAAGGCCTCCTGTTCGTCTTCAGAAAGCGGGAAGGTCGGAATTCTGTCGTCATCCACCCCTGGTATAGCAGAAGCTCCATGACAAGATTTACCTTTTCGTTTCGACCTTTTCTTGGAAGAAGTCCCAGTCTATTGTTCATCTGTGATCAAGTCTGGATGAACCCACAGAATCTCACCATTTGGGGTTGTGTGTGGCTCGAGCCCTTTCTGGCGCTGCTTGTGAGGATCATCATTCACCGTCTTCACTGCTGCATTGATTACTGGCTCATGTTGGAACCAGCTCGAGGGAACAGACCCGAAGCTAATGGACACTGCATTCGCACCCACCTTCTTCTCCTTGGGCTACTTCATAGTGATAACCCCAACATCAATTAGGGCTTGAATCTTATCTTTGAGAGCGTAGCATACCTTGGTAGGATGGTGCATCGCTCGGTGAAATGCGCAGTACTTTGGATCATTGACTCTTTTGGCATCTTCTTGATCCTGAATCGGAGGCAATTTGATCTTGTTGTTCTCGATGAGGTATTTAAAAATCCCGGGAACTTCATCCTCTTTGAATGAATAGACCTTCGGGAACTTCGGCTCCGCGGCCTTTTGCTTCTGGGGCTGTTGTTGCCACCTTGACTGTTGAGGCGCCTTCTGTTGCTGCTGTTGTGGCTGTGCTTGCACCTCAAATATTTGGTTCGCGTTCACAGCATTCGCATGTGCCTTTCCTTTGCCCTTTGGGACAAAGTTTTGCTATGGAGCGTTACCTGTTATTTGCCCTCTTTCGGCCTTCTTCCTTTTGAGGAATCGCTCGGCTCGTTCTCCCCGCACCTTTAGGTCCTTCCAGGTCTTTAGCGGCGCCATTCCCATGGCTTCGAGGATGTCCAATGACAGATTGTTGTGGCAAGTTTCGAGGATAAAATCCTCGCTGACTGGATCCCTGCAATTCATCGCTTTATTTCGGAATCTCTTCACGAAATTTTCGACCGTCTCGCCATTCTTATGCTTTTCGTCGAATAGCGTCCCGATCGAAATTTCGGTGTCATCATCAAAGAAATTTGTTAAGAATATATCCTCCATGTCGTCCCAGCTGCTGATACTCCCAGGCTTGAGACGGTGATACCAATCGAAGGCTGCTCCGCGAAGAGTGCCGACGAATGACCGCACCATAAGAGGCTCATTTCCAGAAATGATTCCTAAATGAGACTTAAAATATATCAAGTGTTGGGTAGGGGAACCCTTCCCATCAAACGGCGTAAAGTTAATCAAATTAAACTTCGCCGGATATGGGATTGATTCCCACTCCCTTGGGTAGGGACAGGGTATGCCGGACCTCTTCACTTCTTGAGCATTCATCAACGCATTGATTTTGCTCTCCAAGTCCTTCATCTTCTTGTCCTCACTCGTATCTGCCTTCGAGTGGCCTTGGGAAGAGGTGACGTGGTCCTCTTTAGCACCATCGTCTGCGGGACCAACCCCGTTGTTGTTGTTGATAGGAGGGGTGTTGACATCATCCCCTTCCCGTTCATTCTCTTCTTGATTCTGAGTATTGCGTCGACCGGGCTCTCCTTGGTGAACTGTCAGTGCCGCAATTTGCTGATCATGCATCTCCCTCATTCGTTGCATGGCCATCTCCATCTCGAACTTGAGGCTTTCCTTCTGCTTAGCCAGGGCCTCTTCAAGTATCTTGGTCACTTGTTCGGCGCTGATCATAAGCGATTCATAAGGTTGCCCCGTACTAGAAGCTGTGTCATCGGACGCTACAGCCGAGCAAGAGTCTGAATCAGTATCCGACACCTCCTCTTCTAAAGAGAGTCCCTTTTGTACTCTTTGGTAATTCCTCCGGCCATTGGTTCCTGGCCGCAACCGCGTCATACATCGGGATACTTCGGTAAGCTGATCCAGATTGAAGTATCGTGTTGATTCCCCTCTGCCAGCCATATTAGCCGACACTCTTAGATATTCGTCTTCTTGGTGGACGAACTTCTTCTTGTGGAAACGCCTTGGTTCGGAAATTCTCTCGAACACTGAGACTCTCCTTGGGGTTTTAGCACAACAGCATTCCGACAGGACTGCTTTGATTATATTGGCGCACGGGCAGCGAGACTCCATATCCTGCACATATCTCTTTCGAGATTTTTCCATACCCCCAGCTCTATAGTACAACTCATCAGTTTGATAACTGGAGCAACCTATAGAGTGTTGGCATGTGCTCCCCGGTATAACACCATCATCATCAGATGAGTGTGCTTCCCTTTGGGAATGCGACGTTCTGTTAGCTTTTTCAAAAGTAGCCCGTTCAAGTTTACGCTTTTGTGAGCGTAGAAACTAAACGGGCTCTTGTACTTCGACCCGCAGCCCAATGCGGTCGGTAATAGGGGTTTTCCCTTTATCATTTTTCTTGGGGAGATTGATTCGACCCCCAGTTTGATTTGCAACTTGGGGACCTTTCAATGGTCCCAATCGTTCCTTGACAGGTACTCTACCTCGGTTCTCCGGTAAAGGACCGAGGCGACCTCTCAAAGGAACCCTGGATTTTAAAGGGTCCCCGCTCTTACCTGGCTCCGTTACAGGCGCCGGAACAGGAGAAATAACATCTGGTTTGGAGGAATTTCGGGCGATAACTCCACCCATCTTTGTTGGAGGTGCTGATTTCGACTTGGGCACCCAAACCGACTTGTTTGTAGACGGCTTTTTGACCGCCTCTCCTTTCTGCATCTCCTCCGCCTTCTTTAGGAGGAGTCGAGCATGCGCGAGTAACACCCGACGCTTCTTGATTCGCTCTTCGAGGGTGGAGCGATTCCTCTTTACACGCACCCATTCGTTCGTTTTTGTTTTGGAGGAGAAGTTGGTTGTTTGCCGTTGTTGTTCTTGGCGGTACCTGGACTTTAGATCCTTATTGTAGCGGATCCCGTCCATTGATTCTGCAGCTTTGGCAAGTTGTAGGGTGAGGCGCTGACGCCGTCTTTGGCGGGCCCTCTTCGACAGAGCTGGAGTAGCATCAACAATCGCCTTTGTGGCGGAAGGGAGAGCCGGATTTGCATCCTCGACCATGCTGAACGACGCGGGGATGTTGCGTGGTGCGGGCATAGCAACGGCGACGAGATCTTGGATCTTTGAGCTGGAGATCCCGCGAGCCCCTCTGGGAGATGGAGTCTTCCCGTGCCTATGCGGAGAGTCGGATCTGGAGGAGGAGGAAGAGAGGTACTCTTCGAACTTCTGCTGATCGAACTCGTATTCGATCTCTTCATTCACCCGGATCTTGAAGGCCGGTTGCATCACGACGATCTCGGCAGCGAGATCGGCGGCTCCCACTGTGGTCGCCAGCTTGTTTTCAGGAAAAGTTACCTTCATCATTGATTTCATTAGAACTTCAGCCAATACAATGAACTCAAATAACAAAGAAATGATTACAACTCTCTTGAAAATAAACACAAGATCCTGTTTTGCGGTCTCTTGCTTGCGTGGGTCTTTTGCCTGTGACGGGGATGCTGATATCCGTGGACCACCGGTCGATCAGATCCGTTTTAGAAAAATCCGACAGAGTTTCATCGATCCGCGTGAGATCTAGAAACTCACAGCTCCTATCTCGGATAAATCGAGATATTTGTTCTTCTTAGTATCACCGCCAAGGGGCAACACTAAGGAAAAGAGAAGGGGGGAATGAAGAAGAAGTCTCCTTTGCTGTAGAGGGCTCGATCACTCGTCGCTGCAGCAGGGCTTCGCCTATCCTCTCCAAAATTCTAGATCCTCAAAAATAAGGCCCAAGGGTCCTATTTATAGGCAAGAGGAGGCCCTAGGGGGTGGCAACCAACCTTATCCGTAGAAAACGCTTGAGACACCTCTAGGGTGTCTCGGCGTGGCCGAGACACCCTTGGGGTGTCTTGGTTTTGCCAAGACACCCCTCGGGTGTTTCGACCTCGCCGGGACACCGCCGGATGTCTCAGTTCAGTCCGAGACTGTCCGTCATGTATCTACCGTTGATTTTTCATCCCAACTCGGATTTGAGTGATTTCGAATGCGTTGGAATTCTGACGAAGAGCTCTGTCGATCCCGATGGTTGGATTATCAATAGGGAGAACGGGACACGAAGGGCATTGCTCCTTTTGCAGCAGTCGCGGGGTTCCCGATCAGTCCGTATCCCCGTTGTCCTGAAATTCTGTCGGCTCACGTAGCTCGTCGATTCACTTCAGGCGTTCACCGACGTCAATTGAACTCTTGTGAACCGGGTAGTGACGTTCATCATCATTTTCTAACACTGAGCTGTTCGTGGGGACCTATCGGCAATTTTTGATGCCTACATTAAGCATCGGTCGTCGGCGTTGAATCTTTATTTACAACGCGTTGTCCGGCGTCCAACACAGTTTATACTCGTACGTCTGCTGGAGTATACACAGTTTAAGCTCTTAAGGAATTGGAGCGTGGTAGATACTTGAGTCACGAGACCAATTTATAAAATTGATGTGTCAATGACTCGTATTTATAGAATTTTTGGCAAATTCTCAGCCATCAACGGATTTGATACGCCTTTACCGACTACCGTTTGAGTCGGGCTAGCATGCGGATTGTTTAAGCCCGTTCCGCAAGTGACGTTAAGCTAAAAGAGTTAACCCTTTTAGTGCTACGATATTGAATACGTAGACTTCGTCTTTCTCCTGTGAAAAACAGCAACGTGTATGAGACGTTGACTTAGGATTTTTGGCAAATCCTCAGCCTTCAACGGATTTGACGTGCTCTTACCGATTACCGTTTGAATCGGGCTTACATGCGGATTGTTTTAGTCCGTTCCGCATGTGACGTTGTGCTAAACGAATGAACTCCCTTAGACTTTATGCTATGATGTTGAACACATAGGCTTTACCATTTGTTACGGGAATAGGTTAACCGGCGACGCGTGTTAGCCGTTGACTTTAGGATTTTTTGCTAACCCCCAGCCTTCAACGGATTTGATTAGCCTTTACCGACTACCGTTTGAGTCGGGCTAGCATGCAGATTGTCTAAATCCATTCCGCACGTGACGTTGTGCTAAAGGAATGAACTCTCTTAGACTTTGTGCTACGACTTCGAATACGTAGACTTCGCCGTTGATATGGAAATAGGCTACCTAACAACGTGTATTAGATGCTGACTTATCCCTACTTAGGCTTCGGGATAAAGGTCCCCAGAATCAGGCTCTGGTATCTCTTTCTACGGGTAGAGATTAAACCGGCGACGCGTGTTAGGCGTCGGCATATCCTTTCTTAGGATTCAGGATGAAATTCCCCATGCGTGTAAGGTATGGATTTTGGTGTTATTAATAACAACCTGCCACAATGTTGAATATGTGGGCGAGTGTTCTTTTTAACGGTTAAGAACTAACCGGCGGCGCGGGTTAGGCGCAGACTTATCCTTGCTTAGGTTTCAGGATAGAATACCCCATAATCGAACTCTGGTGTCTTCTTCTGCGGAGAAAGACTAAACCGGCAGCGCGTGTTAGGCGCAGACTTATCCCTGCTTAGGATTCGGGATAAACTTCCTAGGATGAATCCTAAATTCTTGGAAAAGGATTGATGTGGGAAGGAAGAATTTTATATTCTATTCCCCGAACAAGGAAGGAAGAATTTTATATTCTATTCCCAGTTGGAAAGGAGACTCAAGGTGGGATCTCCCCGCCCAGAATCCAGAAAGGTGAAACTAAGAGTGGGACCTCCACTCCGAGAATCGAAAAGATTCGGATAACCCTAACTGTCGGAAGGTTTGATTACCGAACTAAGGATGAAATTTCTCGTTTATCGAGAGTGAACTGTGGTTTTGGTCCTAACTGTAAGAAGGTTTGACCAAACAGGAGCTTGAGATGACCCTAACTGTAGGAAGGTTTGATCACTCGATTTGAAAGTGGACCTCTCGTTCATTGGAGGAATCGAGAGGGGATTTTGGTTTCGGCCCTAACTGTAGGAAGGTTTGACCAAGCGGGAGGTTTGAGACGATCCTAACTGTAGGAAGGTTTGATCGATCGATTTGTGGGCCTCTCGTTCATTGGAGGAATCGAGAGGGGATTTTGGTTTTGGCCCTAACTGTAGGAAGGTTTAACCAGGCGGGAGGTTTGAGACGATCCTAACTGTAGGAAGGTTTGATCGCTCGATTTGTGGGCCTCTCGTTCATTGGCGGAATCGAGAGGGGATTTTGGTTGTGGTCCTAAGATTTGACCGGGTAAACGTTGGGTTTAGTGCTTATTTTATTTGTAATGATCGGGTTATCCCTAAGAAAATTATATGTAACATTCTTTCGGGAACTTCCCGTTACATGAATTATCCACCCCCAGCTTTTCTTACGAAACTAGGTTTATCATTGTATTGGCTACATGATCGGGTTATCCTTAAGAATACCATGCATGGCACTCTCCAGGAACTTCCCGTGGAAGAAAGGAAATACTTTAGACTCATATACCTAATGGAGTATCAGGGATCAGTTTAAACTCTTATACCGGTCGGAGGATTGAGAAGCAGTTTATACTCGTATACTCTTCGGAGTGTCAGGAAGCAGTTTATACTCTTATACCGGTCGGAGTTTTGCCGTTCTCAACTGGCTTACTCTAGCGTTATGACGCCGGCTTCAACCAAGGTCTGGATACTATTCTTTAAAGTAAAGCAGGCCTTGGTGGGATGAAGGATCCTCCTGTGGTATACGCAGTACTTCGGATCCGTAGTATTGTCAGCTTCCTCCTGATTCGTGATCGGTGGCAGCTTGATCTTGTTATTTTTAAGGAGTGATTCGAAGATGGCTGGAACATCTTCGTCTTTGAAGGAGTATGTAGGCATCAAAAAAATTGCCGATAGGTCCCCACGAACAGCTCAGTGTTAAACAAATGACGATGAACGTCACTACCCGGTTCACAAGAGTTCAATTGACGTCGATGAACGCCTGAAGTGAATCGACGAGCTACGTGAGCCGACAGAGTTTCGGAATAACGGGGATACCGACTGACCGGGAACCCCGCGATCGCTGCAAAGAGAGCAACGCCCTTCGTATCCCGCTCACCTCACTGATAATCCAACCAATGGGATCGACAGAGCTCTTTGTCAGAATTCCAACGCATCCGAAATCACTTAAATCCGGGTTGGGACCAAAAGTTAACGGCGGTACAACGACGGACGGACTCGGACTGAACCGGGACACCCGGGGTATCTCGGCAAGCTCGAAACACCCGAGGGGTGTCTTGGCAAAACCAAGACACCCCAGGGGTGTCTCGGCCAGGCCGAGTGCCCAAATGCTTTTTTAGAAGGTTGTGAGACGGCCAAATGCTTTTTGGAGGTTGCTTTTACGGCGAAATGCTTTTTAAGGGTGTCTCAAGGTTGTTACACGCCCAAATGCTTTTTGGAGGTTGTTTTTACAACGAAATACTTTTTGAGGGTGTCTCAAGGTTGTTACACGGTGAAATGCTTTTACGGCGAAATGCTTTTATGGCGAAATACTTTTTGGCACCCCCTAGGGCCTCCTCTTGCCTATAAAAAGACCCCTTAGGCCTTCATTTACAAGGGCTCCTGGTTGTTGGCTGATTTTGGGCTCTCTCTTGAATCCAAGGCCGAATTCTTGGAAGAGCAAAGGCTTGGAGCAAGATCTGAATTTTGGAGAGGCGAAGCCCTGCCGGAGCAAGGAGTCTCCTTCTTCATTCACCCCTTCTCTTTTCCCTTAGTGTTGCCCCTTAGCGGTGATACTAAGAAGAGCGAATATCTCGATTATCCGAGATAGGAGCTGTCGGTTTCCATATCCCATAGCGGATAGACGAAACTCTGCCGGATTTTCCCGGAACGGATCTGATCGACCGGCGGTCCACGGATATCAACATCCCCGTCACAGGCCAAAGACCCACGCAAGCAAGCACCGATAAACGGGACTTGTGTTTATTTTCAAGGGAGTTGTAATCTTTGTTTCATTCTGTTTGTAACAGATTTCAAATCAATGAAAACAGCAACTTTCGACGAAAACAAGCTGGCGACCACAGTGGGAGCCGCCGATCTCGCTGCCGAGATCGTCGTGACGCAACCGGCCTTCAAGATCCGGGTGAATGAAGAGATCGAATACGAGTTCGATCAGCAGAAGTTCGAAAAGTACCTCTCTTCCTCCTCCTCCAGATCCGCCTCTCCCAACAGGCGCGGGAAGACTCCATCTCCCCGAAGGGCTCACAGGATCTCCAATTCCTTAATCCAAGATCCCGCCACTGCAACACTCGCACCACACAACGTCCCCATGACGTTCAGCGTGGTCAAGGCTGCAGATCCAGCTCTCCCGTCCGCCACAAAGGCAATTGATGAAACCACTCCAGCTCCGTCAAAGAGAGCACTCCAAAGACATCGTCAACGCCTCGCTCGACAACTAGCTAAGGCAGCAGAGTCAAAGGACGGGGTGCGCTATGCGGAAGACTTGAAGTTGAGACAGCGGCAAGAGCAACAACCACGGCCAACAACCAACTCCTCCTCCAAAACAGAAACCAACGAATGGGTTTGTGTTAAGAGGAACCGCTCCACGCTTGAGGAGCGAATCAGGAAGCGCCGCGCCTTGCTTGCGCATGCCCGAGCCCTATTGCAAAAGGCGGAAGGAATGCAGAAAGAAGAGGTGGCCAAAAGGCCGTCTACAAGCAAGTGGGTGTGGTTGCCAAAGCCAAAACCAGCGCCTCAAACACAAGTGGGTGGAGTTGCTGCCCGAGCTTCTTCAAAACCAGATCCGGCACCTTCAACGGAGCCAGGTATGGATGGGGAACCTTCCAAACCCAGGGTTCCTTTGAAAGGTCGCCTCGGTCCCTTACCGGAGAATCGAGGTAGAGTACCTATCAAGGAAAGACTGGGACCATTGAAAGGTCCCCAAATGATGAATCAAACTGGGGGTCGTTTCAATCCCCCCAAGAAAGATGATAAAGGGAAAGCCCCTATAACCGACCGCATTGGGTTGCGAGTCGAAACACAAGAGCCCGTTCAGTTTCTACGCTCACAAAAGCGTAAACTTGAACGGGCCACTCTTGAAAAAGCTAACAAAGCATCCCATCCCCAAAGGGAAACATACTCATCTGATGATGATAGTGTCATCCCGGGGAACACATGCCAACACTCTATAGGTTACTCCAGTTATCAGACTGATGAGCTGTACTATAGAGCTGAGGGTATGGAAAAATCTCGGAAGAGATGTGCCCAAAGCACGGAGTCTCGCTGTCCGTGTGCTAATATTATCAAAGCGGTGCTGTCAGAATGCCGTTGTGACAGTCCCCCAAGAAGGGTCTCGGTGTTCGAAAGAATTTCCACACCGAAACGCTTCCACAAGAAGAAATTCGTCCACCAAGAAGACGAATATCCAAGAGTGTCGGTTAACATGACCGGCAGAGGGGGATCAACACAATACTTCGGCATAGATCAGCTCGCCAAGGTATCCCGATGCATAACGCGGTTGCCACTAGGAACCAGGGGCAGAAGAATTACCAAAGGGTACAAAAGGGGCTCTCTTTAGAAGAAGAGGAATCAGATGCTGATTCGGATTCTTGCTCTGCTGTCGCATCCGATGACACGGCTTCGAGTGCAGGCCAATCTTATGAATCTCTCATGATCAGCGCCGAACAAGTGTCAAAGATACTTGAAGAGGCCCTGTCTAAGCAGAAGGAGAGCTTCAAATTCGAGATGGAAATGGCCATGCAGCGAATGAGGGAGATGCACGACCAACAAATTGCGGCGCTGACAGTCCACCAAGGAGAGCCCGGTCGTCGCAATACCCCGAATCAAGAGGAGAATGAGCGGGAAGCGGATAATGTCAATATCCCTCCTATCACCACCGACAATGGGGGTGGTCCCGCGGAAGATAATGCGAAAGAGGACCACGTCACCTCTCCTCGAAGCCACTCAAAGACCGAGACGAGTGAAGACAGGAAGATGAAAGATTTGGAGAGCAAAATCAATGCATTGATGAACGCTCAAGAAGTCAAGAGATCCGGCATCCCCTGTCCCTACCCAAGGGAGTGGGAATCGATCCTGTATCCGGCAAAGTTTAATCTGATTAACTTTACGCCATTTGATGGGAAGCGTTCCCCTACCCAACACTTAATATACTTCAAATCTCATTTAGGAATCATTTTCGGAAATGAGCCTCTGATGGTGCGGTCATTCGTCGGCACTCTTCGTGGAGCTGCCTTCGATTGGTATCGCCGACTCAAGCCCGGGAGCATCAGCAGCTGGGATGACATGGAGGATATGTTCCTGACAAATTTCTTCGATGACGACACCGAAGTTTTGATTAGCACGCTGTTGACGAAAAGCAGAAGAACGGTGAGACCGTCGAAAACTTTGTAAAGAGATTCCGTAACAAAGCTATGAATTGCAGGGATCCAGTCAGCGAGGATTTTATTCTCGAGACTTGCCACAACAACTTGACGTTGGACATCCTCGAAGCCATGGGAATGGCGCCGCCAAAGACCTGGAAGGACCTGAAGGTGCGGGGAGAACGAGCCGAGCGATTCCTCAAGAGGAAGAAGGCGGAGAGAGGGCAAATACCAAATAATGCCCCACAACCAAACTTTACCCCCAAGGGTAAAGGGAAGGCGCATGCAAATGCTGTGGTCACGAATCAAGTATTTGAGGTGCAAGCACAGCCGCAACAACCGCAACAGCCGCAACAGCAGCAACAGAGGGCGCCTCAACAATCGAGGTGGCAACAACAGCCCCAGAGGCAAAAGGCCACGGAGCCGAGGTTCCCGAAGGTCTACTCATTCAAGGAGGATGAAGTCCCCGGTATTTTCAAATACCTAGTCGAGAACAACAAAATCAAGTTGCCTCCGATTCAGGATCAAGAAGATGCTAAGAGAGTCAACGATCCCAAGTACTGCGCATTTCACAGAGCGGTGCACCATCCTACCAAGGTATGCTACGCTCTCAAGGATAAAATTCAAGCTCTTATCGATGTAGGGGTTATCACTATGAAGCAACCCAAGAAGAAGAAGGTGGGTGCGAACGTAGTGTCCATTAGCTTCGGGTCGGTTCCCTTGAACTGGTTCCAACATGAGCCAATAATTAATGCAGCAGTGAAGACGGTGAATGATGATCCTCACAAACAGCGTCAGAAAGGGCTCGTGCCACACACGGCCCTGAACGGCGAGATTCTGTGGGTTCATCCGGACTTGATCACAGATGAACAATGGACCGGGACCTCATCCAAAAAGAAATCAAAAGGCAAAGGGAAATCCTGTTACGGTGCTTCTGCTATACCAGGGGTGGATGACGATAGAATTCCGACCTTCCCGCTTTCTGAAGATGAGCAGGAGACCTTTGCAACCCGAAGCGGGAACGAATATCACTTCAAGTATCCGGATGCTTCCGAGCAGTTGGGTACCAAAACCCCTCCTTCCAAGATGTTGGCAGAACTGGGAATCGCAGCAACTCCCCCAATACCGGCAGCTACGGAGAAAATCCTGCAGAAGGAGAAAGGGAAAGAGCCTTTACGTCAAGAAGTTCAAAACCCGAGGCAGTCTCGATTCAATCATCCGATTGGGAGAGACAAACCGGGAAATGCGAGCTCTCCACCCTATTTCGATATCATGGCGCAGTTGGCCAACATACCGGCTAGAATAACTCTATACGAGTTGTTGCGTCTGTCAAAGGAGACGAGGAAAGCATTGCAAGAGGCCTTAAGCGATTCCGAAGCTTTCTTGACTCGAATCAAGCCATCTCCTGAAGAACCGGAGCCGTCAGCTCAACACTGCAATCTCGCAGCACATCATTTCCCCTGCATCTCATTCACCAAAGAAGATATGTAGACAAAAAGCTCAAAGCATGATAGGCCTCTGTATTTTCACCGGGCATATTGGCTCCAGCGTAGTCAACCGGATCCAAGTCGATCCGGGTTCCGCTGTTAGCATCATGCCATTCCGATTGATGCATCATCTCGGAATCCCGACTAGCAAATTAGCGTCCACTGGCACCACGATTTACGGATTCAACACCAGCGGGTCCAAACCCTTGGGGAAGATCCGAATCAAGTGCCAGATTGGGGATTTGAAGTCGGAAGTTACTTGCTATGTGATTGACGCGGAAACATCCTATAACTTACTGTTGGGTCGACCTTGGATCCACGGTAACCTTATAGTCCCGTCAACTCTGCATCAATGCCTCAAATATGTGGGCACAAATAATGAAGTCAAGACGGTGGTCGCGGATAAGCAACGGTTTAAAGGATTGGAGAATTATTTCACCGATTCCCTTTTATACGGTTCTGAATCCGATACTGAACCATCGGCCCAAGGGACGGACAGCGGTGATGAAGCTGATACCGAACCTGGGATTGATTATGATGGAGGTTTTGTACTTAATGACATTGTACCCATTGTAATCAATCTTGACGATGATAAATCATCGGAAGATAGTTGCAATTGGCAACTTGCTGAAGAACTATCAATAAACGATGATTTAGAGTACTCGACGGGTCTCGATGATGTCACTAACGAACTCTATGCTAACCCGGATTTGTATATGCCTCTTCAATCATTTTGCTTGACAAAAAAGCAGGTACACGATCCGTGCGGAACGACGCTTGTCATCCCCGCAGGGATTGGGGGTGGAAAGGAGGTCGTCTACGGCAAAGGAAGAAAATCTCCGATACCCAACCACTTCTTGGAAGAGGAAGACGATGATGATAAACCTGCCCCTCATCTGTTCAGATATGATGCGAAAGCGCGCAATATGATGGAAAAGCATGTATATGATTTCAAGCTCGGAGAGGGTCTTTTCTTTGGTCGAGGTCCGCGAGTTCCACCTCGGATGGCCTATGTACCAAAGGGAAAACCCGATGATTATTATCGCCACAAAAGAGGTTTAGGCTATGTCTCATCGGACGACGAGTGTGGCTGGCAAATCATTGACCAAATTGCTAACAAGACTAGGAAGGGATATTCTTCCGACTCCTCGGATTGGGATTCCGACGCTAGTCTTGGTGAAATGTTCAAGAAGCTAATGTCGAACATGATCACGGCTGATCCAGCGACAATAGAAGAAGATGATGAGATGCCGACATGGGAAGACCCGTGGGTTCATCACTTAAACATGCAGTACGGCGATCGGTTCGAGCAGAGAGAACCTCCTACCGAAGACCAAGTAGTCCAGGTGAATATGGGAAGCGAGGAAAATCCGAAGCCGATATTCATTAGTGACAGCCTCTTACCCGAGGAGAAAGAAGAGTTAATCTCTCTTATCCGGGAGTACATCGATGTGTTCGCCTGGAATTATGAAGACATGCCAGGGCTCGACCCAAACGTAGCAGTGCATCGTCTCAATATTAAGCCGGATGTCAAACCTGTCAAACAACAACAAAGACGGTTTCGTCCGCAAATGATGGAAGCGATTGAAGCTGAGGTTAAAAAGCTTGTCGACTCAGGATTCATTCGGGAGGAGCAACATCCAGAATGGCTTGCCAATATTGTCCCGGTCCTTAAGAAGAACGGGAAGATCAGGATATGTATCGACTTCAGGGATCTCAATGCAGCCTGCCCAAAAGATGACTTTCCACTTCCCATCACGGATGTTATCATTGACAATACGTGTGGGTTCGAGAGGATGTCCTTTATGGATGGTTTCTCTGGTTATAACCAGATAAAGATGCATCCAGATGATGAGAAGCATACTGCATTTAGAACGCCTCTCGGCGTTTTCTGCTACACAGTCATGCCCTTCGGCTTGAAGAATGCAAGTGCCACATATCAGCGAGCTATGTCGAAGATCTTTTAGGAGCATCTCCGAAAGACTGTCGAATGCTACGTGGATGACCTGGTCGTGAAAAGTCGTGATAAGAACGATCACATTAAAGACTTGAAGACCATGTTCGACTTGATGCGGGCCCATCAATTGAAGATGAATCCCACCAAGTCTTTCCTCGGAATGGCTAGTGGTAAATTCCTGGGGTTCGTCGTCACCACCAAAGGTATTCACATCGACCCGGATAAAGTAAAGGCAATTAATGAATTGCAACCGCCAAGAAATCTCAAAGAGCTCAGAGGACTACAAGGGCGATTGGCTTATATCCGTCGGTTTATCTCAAACCTTTCGGGAAAATGCCAACCGTTCTTCAGGCTCATAAAGAAGGGCGTGTCATTCATATGGGACGATGCTTGTCAAAAGGCATTCGAGAGCATCAAAGAATATCTCTCGAAACCGCCCATACTCGTTGCACCGAAATCAAGCAAACCGTTCTTGATTTATATCAAGGCGACGAGCCACTCATTGAGTGCATTGCTTGCACAAGATGACGATAACGGTCACGAGCAGGCGGTGTATTATTTAAGCCAAACCATGGTAGGCGCGGAATCTCGATATCCTATGATTGAGAGAGAATGCCTCGCTCTAGTGTTCGCCATCCAAAAGATGCGGCATTATTTGGTCAGACAGACCATCTATGTCATCTCCAAGGTTAACCCAGTCCGAGTGTTCATGACTCAACCAGCTTCCATGAGTTGGCGATTAGCAAAGTGGGCTTTACTCTTGTCCTAATACGATCTACACTTCAAACAGCAGAAGTCAGTAAAAGGACAGGCCATCTGTGATCTCTTGGCAGCTAATCCAACTACGGACACTGCCGAGATATACGACGACCTACCTGATGAAACCCACGAAGTCAACGCGACTTCACACCAACAAGTGTGGCGTTTGTACTTTGATGGCGCTTCCCGATCGGCTCTTATCGCAAGTACTCCTGGATGTTCTAAGATCTCCTCCGGAGTTGGGGTTGTCTTAGTTTCCCCGGGAAAACATGTGATGCCCCGAGTCTACTCATTAACCGAGCCATGCTCGAATAATGTGGCGGAGTATCTCGAAGCTTTCGGTGATTCTCAACTGATAGTTAAACAAGTCCAAGGGGAATACAAAGTCCAAAGTCAGGATTTAATCCCATATCACAAGATGGCGGTGGAGCTAGCGGAGTCGTTTGAAGGGTTCTTCATCGAGCACGTTCCGTGGTTACAGAACACCTACGCAGATGCGTTAGCAGCTTTAGCCGTATCACTGGCACAGCCGCCCGGGACAGAACAATTTGTCACGGTAAGAACTCACCAACTCCTGGTGCCACTCTTCGATGAAGAGGACAAAGAGGAGGAAGTTCAGGAGGTGCACACAACTCAGGTTGAGTTCGAACCCTGAGATTGGCGTTTCCCCATTATCGACTACGTCTTGCATGGAATCTTGCCAGAAGACGTGAAGGAGAGAGAGTCAATCAGACGAAGAGCGCCAAGATTCTACTATAACACAGAGAATCAAACGCTCTACCGCAGGGGGTACGATGGGCTGCTAGCACGTTGCCTATCAACCAAAGAAGCTGAAGAAGTGCTTAGAGAGGCGCATGAAGGAGAATGCGGTGCACACCAACCTGACCCCAAACTTTATGATCGCATCAGAAGAATGGGATATTTCTGGCCTCACATGATGAGTGAAGCAATCACGTACGCCCGAAAGTGTCACGCATGTCAAATACATGCGAATTATATGCACCAACCTCCGGAGCATCTACATCCTTCGGTGACGTCATGGCCATTTGAGACTTGGGGAATGGACATTGTTGGTCCTATCAATCCCCCCTTAGTCAAAGGTGACCGGTTCATCCTGGCAATTACCGATTACTTCTCCAAATAGGCTGAAGCAGTTCCGCTCAGAGAAGTTAAAATAAGCAACGTCATTGCATTCATCAAGCACCATATCATCTACCGGCATGGTGTTTCAAGACGAATCATACATGACAATGGTCCTCAATTTATCAGCAACGCCTTCATAAGGTTCTGCGAAAAGTTCAAAATTCAAGACATCTCGTCAACAGCTTATAATCCCACAGCAAATGGATTAGCTGAAGCCTTCAACAAGACTATCATAAAGCTCTTGTTAAAGCTTGTGAAAAATAACAAGCGAGATTGGGATGATAAGCTCGGCGCAGCTCTATGGGCCTATCGTACCACGGTGCGTACACCAACCGGCGCAACCCCGTATTCATTAGTGTACGGATGTGAAGCCGTTCTCCCTTTGGAAATCCAAATTCCATCTCTTCGGATCGCCCTCGCAACTCAGATGATGACCGAAGAACAGCATCAGAAGCGCCTCGAAGAACTCGAGATGCTTGATGAAAAGCGTCTGGAAGCTCAACAGCATATTGAGTTTTACCAAGCCAGGATTTCTCGAGCCTTCGACAAAAG
>BQKN01038973.1:0-12051 GCA_022839385.1 Asparagus kiusianus | reverse complement strand
TTCTGAAGAGCCGAAACTCTGCCGGATTGCGACCTCAACTCGGATTGCGAAGGCTTGAAGACTTGGACAACCAGATCTACGTGATACTACTCCGGATCTAAGCTTGGTTCTTAGATCCCGAGATTAGAGCGAGCGTTTCCTTGGTGAAACAATCCCTCTCGGCTACTATCTCCTTGGTGGGATAGTACCCGTCATACCACGTAGATCTGTTCAGATCGAGATTGCGCGGTGGTCCACGGTACTCAACCCCGGCACAGGCGAAGAACCCCACGAAGCGAGGGACCGCAAAACAGGAAACTCGTGATTTGTTCAAGGAAAGTTGTAATCTTTATTTCTTTGTTTTGATTTTGTTATAAGCCGGATCTTATAAAAAGACCGGATCTCTTTGTAAACGCATAAAGTTGTTGTCAAAGTTGTAACAGAATCATCAATGAAGAATAACGCAATTTCCTGCTCGAACAATCTGGCGACCACAGTGGGAGCCACCAGCTTCGCTGCCGAAGCTGGAGTGTCGCAGCCGCGGATCTCGATCCCGGTCGTGGAGAAGGTCGAGTACGAATTCGACCAGCAGAAGTACGAGGAGTACGTGTCCTCGTCCGGATCTGCCTCCTCCCCTAAGTCTAAGAAGTTCCAGAAGTTCTCCTCCAGGAGAAAAGTCCGTTGGTGTGATGAAGCTGAAGCCACCAACGACGACCTCACCCCAATCGACGCCGAAGCTGCGTTAAGTGAGGTCCTACCGACCTCAAAGAAGGTCAAATCCGCCATTGAAGGCGTGGTGACTCTCTCCAAGAGAGCCCGCCAGAGGCAGCGTCAACGCCTCGCGAAGCAATTCGCCAAGGCCATGGAGTCCGTTGACGGGGTCCGCTATCATGCGGATCTGAAGAATAAACGAGGCAAACAGCCTCAACAGCAAATGCAGGGTGGTTCCTCCAAACCATCAACAATGGAGTGGGTCCGTGTCAAACGGAATCGCTCAACGCTGGAGGAGCGCATCCGCAAGCGCCGCGCGTTGTCCGCGCAAGCACGGGCCAAAGCTGAGGAAGCCCGTCGCAAGCTGCAGAAGGAGGTGGTCAAAAAGCCGCCACCTACTCGCAAGGTTTGGAGGCCAAAGTCTGAAGCGATTCAGGCTAAGGAGCAAAACTCGCAGCCTCCAAAAGTTCGGACACCGGCAAGTTAATCCAAACAGCCGGTGATTGCCGCAACTACCCTGGGAGATCCCGCGGGACCATCCCAGAAGAAAAGATCAGTTTTGGAGCGCCTTGGTCCACTTCCGAAGGAACGAGGTAAAGCTCCAGTTCAGGAACGCTTGGGGCCAGTGAAGAAGTCCCAACCAATACAGCAGACTGGGGGTCGCCGCAACCCTCAACACTCGGAGCAAACCGCGGCACCCAAGCGCACAACCTTGCGCATTCAAGTGCAAGATTCCGCTGAAGATTCACGTCCACGAAGACGCGTTTCGAGGCGTATAACTCTCGAGAGCCCGAAAAAGACAATTATTCCTCAGAAGGAAACATTGTCATCTGATGACGACAACGTTATACCTGAGAGGTCGTGCCAACACACGATAGCTTGCTCTGACCTCCAAACAGATGAGCTGTACTATCGTGCCAGGGGTACGAACAAATCTAGAAAGAGGAGCCCTCGAAGGTTCGGGAATCAATGTCCTTGTTCAAATCTCATTCGGGCAGTACTGTCTGAATGCAATTGTGTTAAAGCAGTCCCCGAAAGAGTATCGGTGTTCGAAAGACTTAGCACCGGAGCGCCAAGGCCAAGGCATAGGCGTTTCCAACGAAGGAAAACAAGGGTCGAGGACGGTGAACATTCAAGGGTTACCGCCAACATGACCAACACAGGAACAGCGGCTCAGGATAACCCCGAGACGATTCCAGAAACATCTCGACCCAGGACTCGTCTTCAATCCGGAGCTATCATTCGTGCGACGTATGGTAGAGTCCGAACAAGAGTACCTTCGGGAGATGAAGAATCAGATGCTGGCTCCGCAGTGGCGTCTGATAATACAGTGTCTAGTGAGGGACAGCCCCGCGAGTCGCTCATGATAAGCGCGGAGCAGGTAGCCAAGATGCTTGAAGATGCCATGGCCAAACAACAAGAAACCTTTAGGTTCGAGATGCAAATGGCCATGCAGAACATGAGAGAGATGCATGACCAACAACTTCATGCATTGAGGCACCAACAAGGCGAACCAAGTCAGCCCAACCAGAACAACCTGGAGGAGGAGGGCACAAATGAAGCTCGTAACGCTAATAACCCTCCCATCAATCCAGGGGGTGGTAATGATAATACCAGTGAAGACACAGGTGAAAGCCTAAAAATTAAGAATCTCAAGAACAAAATCAACACATTGATTTCTGCTCAAGAGACTAAAAAGACGGGCATTCCCTGTCCCTACCCAAGAGAGTGGGAATCGATTCCATATCCGGCGAAGTTTAGTCTAATTAACTTCACGCCGTTTAATGGGATGGGTTCACCAACTCAGCATTTGATTTATTTTAAATCGCACTTGGGAGTCATCTCTGGCAATGAGCCTCTGATGGTGCGGTCATTCGTTGGCACTCTTCGCGGAGCTGCCTTCGATTGGTATCGTCGCCTCAAGCCAGGAAGCATAAACAGCTGGGATGACATGGAGACAAAATTCCTCGCGAATTTCTTCGACGACGACACCGAAATCTCAATCGGGTCGTTGCTTGATGAAAAGCAGAAAGACGGAGAATTAGTCGAGGTCTTCGTCAAAAGGTTCCGGAATAAGGCGATGAATTGTCGGGACCCTATCAGCGAGGAGTTCATCCTCCAAACCTGCCACAACAACCTCTCGCTGGATGTTTTGGAAGCAATGGGCACAGCTCCATCCAAGACATGGAAGGACTTGAAGGTTCGAGGTGAGCAAGCTGAGCGGTTCCTCAGGAGGAAGAAGGCGGAGAGAGGCCAACCGGCTACAAATCCTCCGAAGCAGAACTTCAATCAGAAGGGAAAAGGTAAAGCTCAGGTTAATGCTGTTGATGCTAACCAAACCTTTCAATTGCAACCTCAGCAACAGCAGCAGCAGCAGCAGCGAGCTCCACAGCAATCGCAGCCCCATTGGCAGCAACGGCCTCAGAAGCAAAAGTCTTCGGAGCCGAGGTTTCCCAAAGTCTACTCCTTCAAAGATGACGAAGTTCCTGGCATCTTCAAATATCTGTTGGAGAACAACAAGATCCAGCTGCCGGCGATTGTGGATCATGAAGGGGCCACTAAAGTGACGGACCCGAAATACTGCGCGTATCACAGAGCGGTCCACCACCCTACGAAGTCCTGCTACCACCTCAAAGACAAGATCCAGGCGTTGATCGATGTAGGGGTCATAACTCCGAAACCGGCCAAAAATGTGGGAGCGAACGCGGTGTCCATCAGTTTTGGATCGGTGCCTACAGATTGGTTCGAGCCTAAGCGCGTCACCAAAGTCGGGATGAAGACGGTGAACGACGATCCGCACGGACAACGCCAAAAGGGACTCGTGCCGCACACAGCTCCAAATGGTGAAATTCTCTGGGTGCATCCCGACCTAATTGAAGATGAACAATGGGCTGGATCGTCATCCAAGAAGAAGTCCAAAGGGAAAGGGAAGTCTTGTTATGGAGTTTCTGCTATCCCGGGTGAAGATGATGAAAGGATCACCGCTTTTCCACTCTCCGACGAGGAACAGGAAGTCTTTGCGACCCGAAGTGGGAATCAGTACCACTTCAACTACCCATCACCCAGTGACCAGTTAGCTGAGCAGGGGGTGACAAAACAGGGACCAGCCAAGACTATCACAGAGATGGGGGTGATCCCAATTCCCAAACCGGCTGAAGATGTTCGACGACAGCAGGTTGACAAACAGAAAGAAAAGAGGCCCGAGGAGGTACAGAATCCGAAGCAGTCTCGTTTCAGTCGTCCGATTGGAAAAGACAAACCGGAGAGTTCAAAAAACCCTCGTGCCTTCGACATTATGGCTCAGCTAGCCAACATTCCAGCGCGGATAACATTGTACGAGCTGCTGCGGTTATCCAAGGAGACTAGAGAAGCCTTGCAGGAAGCCCTGGCAGATTCAGAAGTGTTCCTCACAAGGGTCAAACCAGTTCCTGAAGAACTGGATATGCTAGCCCAACAGTGCAATGTGGCAGCTAAGAACATTCCCTGCATCACCTTCACCAAAGAGGATATGCAGACGAAGAATTCAAACCATGATCGACCCTTGTACTTTGTTGGCTACATTGGTTTCAGCGAAGTCAACCGGATCCAAGTAGATCCGGGTTCCGCTGTGAGTATTATGCCACTTCGCCTAATGCACAGCCTGGGCATCCCAATCAGCAAGTTGGCGTCAACAGGCACGGTCATTTACGGATTCAATACCAGCGGGTCAAGACCTTTGGGTAAAATCCGGATAAAGTGCCAAATGGGCGATTTAAAGACGGAGGTCACGTGCTACGTGATTGATGCTGAGACATCCTATAACTTACTATTGGGTCGGCCTTGGATCCATAGTAACGTTATAGTCCCCTCCACTCTACATCAGTGTTTGAAATATGTCGACACTGATGGAAGAGTTAGGACGGTGGTCGCGGATAAGCAACCATTCAAAGGGTATCAGAATTATTTCACAGATTCTCTCCTTTATGGT
Source organism: Asparagus kiusianus (assembly GCA_022839385.1). NCBI lineage: Eukaryota > Viridiplantae > Streptophyta > Magnoliopsida > Asparagales > Asparagaceae > Asparagus > Asparagus kiusianus. The sequence goes on along the minus strand of BQKN01038973.1, from coordinate 7,394 downwards.
AATGAATCCGACACGGAACCATCGATCCAAGGCACGGACAGCGGAGAAGAAGCTGATTCCGAAGCCGGATTCGATTACAATGGTGGTTTTGTTTTTAATGACATTGTACCCTTTGTAATCAATCTCGACGACGAACAGTCGTCAGATGGCGGTTGTAACTGGCAACTTGCCGAACCTGAAATAAATAATGGTTTAGAGTACTCCTTGTCTTTTGATGATGTGATAAAGGGATTGTACGATAATCCCGAATTATGTATGCCGCTCCGATCGTCGTATGTAACGAAGAAGCGTCTCCAACACTCTTTTGGAACAACTCAGATTATTCCCGCCAAAATAGGAGGACAAAAAGAAGTGATCTTCGGTAAAGGAGAAAATCTTCCGGTGCCAGATCATTTCCTAAGAGAGGATGAAGATGATGACAAATCCGGTCTACATTTATCTAAGTACAGTCCAGAAGCGCGCAAGCTCATGGAAAGACAAGGATATGATTTCACACTCGGAGAAGGTCTATACTTCGATCGAGGTTCCCGTGTCCCAGTCAAAGCGGCATATGTACCAAAGGGTAAACCGGAGGGCTATTATCGTCACAAGAGGGGCTTAGGCTACGTTTCGTCAGATGACGAATGTGGCTGGCAGATCATCGATCAAATTGCTAACAAGGCTAAGGATGGGTATTTGCCAGATTCTTCAGCTGAAGATTCCGACACAAGTTTGGGAGAAATGTTCAAGGCCTTAATGTCGAACATGACTACGGCTGATCCATCTACAATGGAGGACGACGATCAAATGCAAACGTGGGAGGACCCATGGGTTCATCACCTGAACATGCAATATGGTGATAGGTTCGAACAGAGAGAGCCACCCACCGAAGACGAGGTAGTCCAAATCAATATGGGTGATGAAGCCAATCCAAAGCCCATATTCATCAGTGGTAGTCTTCCATCAGATGAAAAGGAGGAATTAATTGCCTTGATCAGAGAGTATATCGACGTCTTCGCCTGGAACTACGAAGACATGCCAGGGCTCGATCCCAATGTGGCAATGCACCGCCTCAACATCAAGCCGGATGCCAAACCTGTCAAGCAACAGCAAAGACGGTTTCATCCGCAGATCATGGAAGCCATCGAGGCTGAAGTTAAAAAGTTGATCGACTCAGGATTTATTCGGGAAGAACAACATCCAGACTGGTTAGCCAACATCGTTCCAGTCATGAAGAAAAATGGCAAAATCAGGATTTGCATTGACTTCAGGAATCTGAACGAAGCATGTCCAAAAGATGATTTTCCTCTCCCAATCACGGACGTCATTATCGACAATACGTGCGGATTCGAAAGAATGTCCTTCATGGACGGCTTTTCGGGGTATAATCAAATCAAGATGCACCCGGATGACGAAAAGCATACGGCATTCAGAACACCCCTCGGTATCTTCTGCTACACGGTGATGCCGTTCGGTCTGAAGAACGCAGATGCCACGTACCAACGAGCAATGACTAAGATTTTCCAGAAACACCTCAGGAAAACAGTTGAATGCTACGTTGATGATTTGGTGGTGAAAAGCCACAGCAAAGAAGATCACATCAAGGACTTGAGGACAATGTTTGATCTCATGCGGAGTCATCAATTGAAGATGAATCCCACAAAATCCTTCCTCGGGATGTCCAGCGGAAAATTCCTTGGATTCGTCGTCACCACTAAGGGTATACATATCGACCCAGACAAGGTAAAGGCGATAAATGAATTGCAACCCCCGAAGAACCTAAGGGAACTCAGAGGATTGCAAGGGCGTTTGGCGTATATCCGGAGATTCATTTCAAATCTTTCCGGGAAGTGCCAACCATTTTCGAAGCTAAACAAGAAAGGCGTATCGTTTATTTGGGACGATGCTTGCCAGAAGGCATTCGAAAATATCAAGGCATATCTAATGAATCCACCTGTTCTGGTTGCACCAAAATCAGGTAAACCGTTCTTGATTTATATCAAGGCGATGAACCATTCGATAAGTGCTTTATTAGCACAAGACGATGATAATGGTCACGAACAGGCAGTTTATTATCTAAGTCGGACCTTGATAGGCGCCGAGTCTCGATACCCGATGATCGAGAAAGAATGTCTTGCATTGGTGTTTGCGGTGCAGAAGATGCGACATTACTTAGTTGGCCAGACGATTTATGTCATCGCTAATGTTAATCTAGTACGGGTATTCATGACTCAACCAGGTTCGATGAATTGGCGGTTGGCGAAGTGGGCCCTTCTTTTATCCCAGTATGATCTGCACTTCAAACAGCAGAAGTCAGTCAAAGGACAGGCGATTTGTGATCTCTTGGCGGCAAGCCCGACAACAGATACGGTTGAAGTATACGATGACTTGCCAGATGAAACCCACGAGGTTAATACCACGTCACACCAACAAGTATGGCAGTTATATTTTGATGGTGCCTCGAGAGCAGTCAATAAAGCAGTAACCCCGGGATGCCATAAGGTCACTTCTGGAGTTGGAGTTGTCTTAGTTTCCCCAGGAAAGCACGTGATACCTCGAGCTTACTCGCTGACGAGTCCATGCTCTAACAACGTAGCCGAATATAACGCACTCCTCATAGGACTCAGTTTCGCCAAAGAGCTGGGGGTCGAATATCTCGAAGCCTTTGGGGATTCTCAACTAATTGTCAACCAAGTTCGTGGGGAATATGAAGTCAGAAACCCAGATCTGATTCCATACCACCAGGAGGCCATCAGAGTGGCAGATTCTTTTGAAGAATTTTACATTGAATACATCCCGCGTCTTCAGAACGCTTATGCAGATGCACTGGCAGCACTAGCAGTATCACTCGCGCAACTGCCCGAAACTGAACTGCTAGTCACAGTAAGATCACACCAACTCTGCGTACCCATATACGATATGGATATTGAAGAGGAGGATGATAAAAACGAGAGCGCTAAAGAGGTGAACTCAACCCAAATCGGGTCCGAGTCCCGAGATTGGCGCTTTCCCATTATTGATTACGTCCAATACGGCATTTTACCAGAGGATGTAAAAGAAAAAGAATCTATCCGCCGAAGAGCACCACGGTTCTTTTACAATACCGAGACCCGTACGCTGTATCGCCGGGGGTACGATGACTTGCTTCTCCGATGCCTTTCGAATGAAGAAGCAAAAGAAGTTCTTAAGGAAGCACATGAAGGAGAATGCGGTGCGCATCAGCCTGGCCCCAAGCTGTATGATCGAATCAGAAGAATGGGATATTTCTGGCCAACAATGGTTCGTGACGCGATTGAGCACGCTCGAGAATGTCACGCTTGTCAAGTACATGCAAACTATATGCACCAACCACCGGAGCGGTTACACACGTCAACCACGTCTTGGCCATTCGAGACATGGGGTATGGATATCGTCGGTCCCATCTTCCCGCCTTCAGTCAAAGGTGATCGATTCATCCTCGCTATCACCGACTACTTTTCAAAGTGGGCTGAAGCCATTCCGCTTAAAGAAGTAAAGACGAACAACGTCATCAACTTCATCAAGCATCACGTCATATACCGACATGGCGTGCCGAGGCGGATCATTCATGACAACGGTCCACAATTCATAAGCAACGCCTTCATCCGGTTCTGTGACAAGTTCAAGATCCAAGATGTTTCGTCAACACCTTATTACCCTGCCGCTAACGGATTAGCTGAGGCTTTCAACAAGACGATCATCAAGATCTTATCAAAACTCGTGAAGACCAACAAGCGGGATTGGGACGATAAACTCGGCGAAGCGCTCTGGGCTTATCGTACTACCATACGCACACCTACGAGAGCTACTCCGTATTCGTTGGTCTACGGATGCGAAGCTGTGCTACCGTTGGAGATTCAAATTCCCTCCCTTCGGATTGCTCTCGCAACAGAGATGACAGCCGAAGAGCAGCATCAGAAGCGTCTCGAGGAACTCGAAAGGCTGGACGAAAAGCGCTTGGAAGCTCAACAACACATCGAGTTCTACCAGGCTAGGATATCCAGGGCTTTTGACAAAAGGGTTCGCCAAAGAAGCTTCAAAGAAGGAGACTTGGTCCTCGCTGCGCGCCGACCGATAATCCTCACCTCTAAGAAGAAAGGTAAATTCGAACCTAAGTGGGAAGGACCGTTTGTAATAGACACAGTCTATTCAAACGGTACTTATCGCTTAATTTCTTTAGAGGGTAACAGGCAATTAATGCCAATAAATGGGAAGTTTTTGAAAAAGTACTATCCCTAGTACGTTCAGGACAACTCATTTATCGGGAAGTTCCTTGAAGAATATTACACTTAATATTTTAGAGGATAACCCAATTTTATTTTTACCACCAAAATCCCTCGCTGATCAATTTCAATTGACAGTGAGTCCACCGAAAAGGTTCACTCTCAGTTCGGAGTCCCCTTTCGATGAACGAAAGAACTCCATTTCTTTTCTCTTGGGTTCAACTGTTTTTATGGTTGTAACTCAAGTTGAAATTTCTCTTCGATAAACGAAGAACTCATCTTTCGATCTGATAACCAATCCTATAAAAGGTAAGTTTATCTAGATCTTCCAGATTCTCGAAGTGGAGATCCCACTTCTAGTTTCTTTCTTGCACTGGAAATAGAATATAAAATTCTTCCTTTCCAGAATCAAGGAATAGAATATAAAATTCTTCCTTCCTTGTTTGGGGAATAGAATATAAAATTCTTCCTTCCCCACACCAACTCCTTTTCCAAAGTTTACCAATTTAGGATTCATCCTAGGTATTTTATCCCGAAACCTAAGCAGGGATAAGTCTGCGCCTAACACGCGCTGCCGGTTTAGTCTTTTTCCGATTGAAAAAGACATCAGAGTTCGATTCTGGGGTATTTTATCCTGAAACCTAAGTAAGGATAAGTCCGCGCCTAACACGCGCGGCCGGTTAGTTCTTAACCGTTAAAAAGAACACCCGTCCGCATATTCAACATTGTGGCAGGTTGTTATTAATAACACCGAAATCCATGCCTCACACGCATGGGGAATTTCATCCTGAATCCTAAGAAAGGATATGTCGATGCCTAACACGCGTCGCCGGTTTGATCTTTACCCGTAGAAAAAAATACCAGAGTCTGACTCTGGGGACCTTTATCCCAAAGCCTAAACAGGGATAAGCCAACGTCTAATACACGTTGCTGGGTAGCCTATTCCCATAACAATGGCAAAGCCTACATATTCAAAGTTGTAGCACAAAGTCTAAGGGAGTTCATTCCTTTAGCGCAACGTTACATGCGGAACGGATTAAAACAATCCGCATGTAAGCCCGACTCAAACGGTAGTCGGTAAGAGCACATCAAATCCGTTGAAGGCTGAAGATTTGCCAAAAATCCTAAGTCAACGTCTCATACACGTTGCTGTTTAGTCTTTTCACAGGAGAAAGACCAAGTCTACGTATTCAACATCGTAGCACTAAAAGAGTTAACTCTTTTAGCTTAACGTCACGTGCGGAACGGATCTAAACAATCCGCACGCTAGCCCGACTCAAACGGTAGTCGGTAAAGGCTAATCAAACCCGTTGAAGGCTGGGGGTTAGCCAAAAATCCTAAAGCCAACACCTAACACGTGTCGTCGGGTAGCCTATTCCCGTAACAATGGCGAAGTCTATGTATTCGACATCATAGCACGAAGTCTCAGAGAATTCAATCTCTGAGCGCAACGTTACATGCGAGCGGATTTAAACAAATCGCATGCTAGCCCGACTCAAACGGTAGTCGGTAAAGGCATATCAAACCCGTTGATGGCTGAGGGTTTGCCAAAAATCCTATGAGTATTGTGGTCAATCATTTCAAACGGAATGACGAATCATAATAAAGATAAAAAAAAAAGAGATTCACTAAAAGAGTCAAAAGTCAAAGTACACAGCAGATAAAATCAAACATCAAGCCCGTGGCTAAAAATCTGCTGACTGAACATAGACAGCTTATCATCATAAGCTTGGCTAAGCTCAGCCCTAATGGATTCCTCAGTAGCGGTCAAAGTCTTCGCAGCAGTCTCCTCTGTCTCGACCAGCTTCTGCTTCAAAGACTTCAACTCATCGGACAGAGCCGTGCAGGTCTGCTGGTCCTGTGCCTGCGTCATCTGAAGAACATCAAAAGTCTCTTCCTTTTCACGGAGTGCTCTTCTGAGCTGGTCTATCTCGGCCGCACAAGAAGTGAGAGAAGAATCGAGCTCGGCAAGTGAAGATAACCTGGTAGCCAGGCCGGTCTCAACTCGAGCTACTCGGTCCCGCTGCACCTGAACCTCAAGACTGACGAGAAGCTGAGTCTCGCGTAGTGACTGTAAACGAGTGTCCAGCTCAGCAGCAATGAAAGAAGAAGCACCGGTATCCCGAAGCTCGCGAAACATCTGAAGCTCACGCTCTAAGCAGTCGAGATCGTCAACTATGGCCTTCGCCAAATCTAGGTATCCTGACTCCCTTATTAAATTGATTCTGGAATCAAGGAAAGGTTTGAACTGGTGAAGGGAAAGTCCACTGTGGAAAAGCTTGCCAATCATAGCCTTCACAAAGGAAAAGAAGGAGCGAACTTCTAGGCAAATAACGATCTTGTCAGGATCGTCGTCAGATAACAACTCCCTCACTAGGTCATGAAGATGGGAAGAGCGCCCTGCACAAAAAGGAGAGAAGTCTGTTAAAAGTCCTAATAAGACAAAGGAATAGCACTCATCGATGAGTTGACTTATACCTCCTTCCCCTTGAGACGTTGGGGGTAGTGGAGGTGTAACGGCTGCAGACGTATCAACTGGCGGAGTTGGTCTCGCAGCTGTAGGCGTATAAAATTGCCTATAGGTCCCTTAGCTTAGCTCAGCACGATGATTCGACAAAACAACGGACATTCGAGCGACAAGGCGACAAGGCACGCAAGCAACGGAATACGTTCGCGTGCGGGACCAAACCAACGGTTCGGAAAGTTAACGAGTCGTCCAACAAACAAAACGGACTTGAACTCAAACACCGAAGCGGAGCTACTGCCAAATGAAGATTCGGGGAATCGAATCAAGACCTGAACGAATCAACGAAGGGTCGAGGCGACAAGGCACACGAACAATGGAACACGTACGCACGTGGAATCGAACCAACGTTTCGGGGAATCACCGAGTCATCTAAACAAGAATGAACTCGGTGATATAACGATCGAATCGGGACCAATCCCAGACTCGAACTCAGAAACGGATTAACTGCCATATTTGGAATCAAGTCAATTCCAGAAACCGAATCAAATCCGAACGACGGAGAACCGGAAACACCGGAAAACGACGAAACCAGCGCACCTGGGGGAACTCGGCCCGAACCGAACCACCCTAAGGTGGCTCGGCCCAAACCGAGCCACCCTAGGGTGGCTCGGTGGCCGAGCCACCCTAGGGTGGCTCGGCCAAGGCCG
>BQKN01038969.1:0-12571 GCA_022839385.1 Asparagus kiusianus | reverse complement strand
AGCCCCTAGGCCTCCTTGGTGGCCTATAAATAGACCCCTTGGGTCTCAATTCTCTTGGCCTTGGTTTTTTGGGAGAGAAATTTCTGATCTTGAGCTTTAGCCTTTGAGATCTGAAATTTCAAAGAGGAGCGGCGAAGCCCTGCCGGAGCGAGGAGTCAGAGTTTCAAAGTTAGCGGCGAAGCCCTGCCGGAGTGAGGAGTCTCCACCTTCATTCACCCCCCTTTCTCTTTTCCCTTAGTGTTGCTCCTTAGCGGTGATACTAAGAAGAGCGAATATCTCGATTATCCGAGATAGGAGCTGTCGGTTTCCATATCCTTTCGCGGATAGACGAAACTCTGCCGGATTTTACCGGAACGGATCTGAAGAGTCGGCGGTCCACGGATATCAATATCCCCGTCACAGGCCAACAACCCACGCAAGCAAGCACCGATAAACGGGACTTGCGTTTATTTTCGAGAGAGTTGTAATCTTTGTTTCATTTGTTTGTAACAGATTTCAAATCAATGAAAACAGCAACTTTCGACGAAAACACTCAACCTACCCCTTCTGCTGTGCTGGAGGCAGCTCCGGCGACTTCGAAGGACACGCTCCCTCCATCCGATGCGGGATCACAGGCGGGGGTCTCAATGACTCCTACACCTGCGTCAGAAGGTAATCTTTCGGTGCGGTACTCTCGTGTACGAAGTCGGGTTCGTATTTTCTGACTATTCACGTTGGATCCGTACAGGTGCAGTCGAGAAAGTGATCCCCATCCCTTTTGACGAAGAAGAGGGGAGTGAAGACGAAGGAGAACAAGGGGGGTCAGGTAAGCGTGAATTTCAGGGCTGTTGACCCTTCTAAGCCAAGGGGGCATTCATTATCATCCTTTCTTTTTTTTTTGTATCCGCAGTTGGCCCCTCTCATGAAGTCACTGGCAAGGAGGATCCTCCCTCTTAGGAGGGTCATTCAGGCGAATCCGAGACGGATGATGATGCCTCAATTCACGAGGCGCTATCAAGTGAAGAGGAAGTATTGGTCCCTGCGGATCAGCAAGGGGGAACCTCCACCTTCGAGGGAGCACCGGTCGCGGGTGAGCGCTCGGTGCGAGAGTCTCCAACTCAAGGGGGAACCCTCATTGGGCTGATGACCACTTCCTTATCGGTGGTAACCTGCGACTCTTCTATTGCTACTCTGGCGGCATCAGCAATTGTTCCGGCTCTGGCGGCGCCTGTTGTTGCTTCTGCGATCATGACCACCAGTACCCCGATTGTGGCTTCGTCCTCTGTCGAAGACGCCACTCTCTCTTCTTTGGAACGCTGGCGAAAGACGCAGGTGGCGCGAGCTCTGGCCAACTTCGAAGACACGTTGGCTCACTGCACCCGGCTGGTCTTGGAGGAGAATTGCCCCTTCGAGGAATTCAAGGAAGTTCTTGAGGACGATGCGTCCTTTTTGCGTAAGAGGCTCGGTGCTACCACGGCGAGGCCCTAGTTTCAGCGTCTGTATGAAGTGGAGGGGGCTGTTCGGCAGCTGCTCACCCTTCGCGCGGAGAGTTCCAATCTCTTTGATCTCGCCTCTCGCGAAGTTCGAGTAGCTATGGCAGATCGTGATCGCCGCCTGGATGAGAATATGACGCTGGAGTTGAAGTTGTCAGCGGAGCTGGAGCAGGCCAAAGCCGAGGACGCACGGGTGGCTCGCGAGCAAGAGACGGTCGATAGCCGGTTCTCCTGACTCTCTTTTGAAGTGGAGAGGCTGAAACAGGTTATAGCTGACGCGCAGGCTTCCCTGGCCGTTCAAGAGAAGGCTCGTGACCAGGCGGCAAAGGAGTTGGAGGGTGTTGAGTCTCGCCGGCAACTGACCACTGACTCTGTTGGGGAGAAGGATCGAGCCCTCAAAGACGTCAAAGAGACCATTCAAGACTTGCTCTCATGCACAGAGGAGGATATTCGTCGAGAGGTCCTAAGGAGGCTCGAGCTCCGCCATGCTGAAGAAATTCATGAGGCAGAGCTGCGATTGAAATCCTTGTAATTTGCCTTTTATTTCTTGTTTGTAATAGGACTTCCTTTCTATGAATGAAATTATCCTTCTGTTTCTGGCGACTATGGCTTGTGTGCACACTATATATAATATATATATATTTTCGTGCACTAGTTGGTGTTTAGCCATGGGAAATTCTCCTCGGCAGATTTCAGTCACAGACCCGTTTCGCCTGTAGGCGAATTTCAACTGGGGACGAATTCGCAGCTGCCATGCCAACGGCGATTTCAGTTACAGGTGTAGGCATCGAAAATTGCCGATAGGTCCCCACTCACAGCTCGGTGTTAACGATCGACGATCGAACGACGCTACCCAGTTCACAAGAGCTCAAATGATGCCGGTGAGCGACTGAAGCAAACCGACGGATTACGTGAGCCGACAGAATGTCAGAATCACGGGGATACGGATTGACTGAAAACCCCGCGACCACCGCAATTGAGCCAACGCCCGCCATGCCCCGATCACCCCACTGATAATCCAACCATCGGGGCCTATAGAGCTCGCCGTCACGATTCCAATGCATCCGAAATCACTCAAATCCGAGTTCGGACGAAAAGTCAACGGCGAGTCAACGGCGAGTCAACGGCGGGACAACGGCAGGACAACGGACTGAACCGGGACACCTGCGGACACCTCGGCAGGCTCGAAACACCCGAGGGGTGTCTTGGCAAAGCCAAGACACCCCAGGGGTGTCTCGGCCAGGCCGGGACACCCACGGGGTGTCTCGGCCATGGCCGAGACACCCCAAGGGGGGGTGTCTCCTAGGTGTCCTCTCCCCCCCTCATGAGCCTATAAATAGACCCCTAAGGCCTCCTTTGTGAAGGGCTCCTGATTTTGCACTCGATTCAAGGCTGAATTATCTTAGCCAAGGATCGTTCTGTAAGAGAGCGGCGAAGCCCTGCCGGAGTGAGGAGTCAGAGTCTGCAGGAAAGCGGCGAAGCCCTGCCGGATCGAAGAGCGAGAGGTCTTCATCAGCTCCCTTCATTCACCCCCTTCTGTCCTTGGTGTTGCCCTTCGCAGGCGACACTGAGAAGAGCTATTATTTCGTTTAACCGAGATATACGGTTTAAACTTCTAAGATCTCACGCGGATCGACGAAGTTCTGCTTCTATATCCCACGCGGATAGACGAAGCTCTGCCGGATTTTCCCGGAAGGATCTTGAAGAGTCGGCGGTCCACGGATATCGACGTCCCCGTCACAGGCCAACAACCCACGCAAGCGAGACCGTACCAAACCGGGATCTCGTGTTTATTTTCGTTAAAGTTGTAACCCCTTTGTTTTCATTTTATACTGTTGTAACGATCGAAGTTGTAACAGATATCAAAGTAATGAAAACAGCAACTTTTACCGGAAACAAGCTGGCGACCACAGTGGGAGCCGCCGACCTCGCTTCCGAGATCGGAGTGACGCAGCCGGCCTTCAAGATCCGGGTGAATGAAGAGATCGAATACGAGTTCGATCAGAAGAAGTTTGAAGAGTACCTCTCTTCCTCCTCCTCCAGATCCGCCTCTCCAAACGGGCGCGGGAAGACTCCATCTCCCCGAAGGGCTCACGGGATCTCCAACTCAAAGACCCAAGATCCCGTCGCTGTTGCTACACCCGCACCAAGCAGCGACCCAGTGTCGATCAGCATGGTCGGTGTTTCAACTCCATCTCCCCGAAGGGCTCACGGGATCTCCAACTCAAAGACCCAAGATCCCGTCGCTGTCAGCATGGTCGGTGTTTCAACTCCAGCTCTCTTTCCCTACACAAAGGCGATGGAAGATGCAACTCCAGTTCTGTCCAAGAGGGCCCGCCACAGACGTCGTCAACACCTTGCTCGACAACTAGCCAAGGCCAGGGAGTTAAAAGATGGGGTGCGCTGCACGGAGGACTTGAAGTCAAGGCAGCGACGAGAGCAGCAACTCCGGACAACCCACTCCTCCTCCAAAACAGAAACGAATGAAGGGGTTGGTGCCAAAAGCTCGTCCATAAGCAAGTGGGCGTGGTTGCTAAAGCTAGAACCAGTGCCTCAAACACAAGAAGGTGGAGATACTGCCCAAATTCCTTCAAAACCAGATCCAGTGCCTTCAACGGAGCCAGGTAACAAAGGGGATCATTCAAAACCCAGCTTTCCTTTGAAGGGTCGCCTCGGTCCCTTATCAGTGAATCGAGGTAGAGTACCCATCAAGGAAAGACTGGGACCATTGAAAGGTCCCCAAGTTGCAAATCAGACTGGGGGTCGAATCAACTCCCCCAAGAAAGATGATAAAGGGGGAAACCCCTATAACCGACCGCATCAGGTTGCGAGTCGAAGTAAAAGAGCCCGTTCAATTTCTATGTTCACAAAAACGTAAATTTGAACGGGCCACTTTTGAGAAGGCTAACAAAGCAGCACATCCCCAAATGAAACCACGCTCATCTGATGAGGATGGTATCATACAGGGGAACACATGCCAACGCTCTATAGGTTGCTCCAGTTACCAAACTAATGAGCTGTACTATAGAGCTGGGGGTATGGAAAAAACCCGAAAAGAGTATGTGCAGGACACGAAGAAATTCAGAAGGGGATCATCCCAATACTTCAGCCTGGATCCGCCTGCCGAGGCATCCCCATACATGACGCGGTTGCGAACGGGAGCCATCAGCCGGAAGGACTACCGAAGGGTGCCAAAGAAGCTTTCTCTAGAAGAAGAGACGACGGATACTGATTCAGACTCTTGCTCAGCAGCAGCGTCTGATAACGCAGCTTCTAACATCGGGCAACCTTATGAATCGCTTATGATTAGGGCCAAACGGGTAAATAAGCTACTTGAAGAGGCCCTGGCTAAGCGAAAAAAGGGCTCCAAGTTTGAAGCGGAAATGGCTGTGCAACAAATGAGGGAGATGCACGACCAACAAGTCGCAGGGCTGACCATCCACCAAGGGGAACCAGTCTTCACCACCAGAAACGGGAGCGAGTACGGTCGACTGGCTGGGGCGGGAACGATTACAACCACACTCACATCTGTTGAGAGGACCCAACAGGAACCCCTACACCAAGATGCTCAAAACCCGATGCAGTCTCAAGTCAATCAGCAGATTGGAAGAGATAAACTGGGAAATTTAGATAATTCGTACCACTTCGATGTTATGACCCAGTTGGCTAACATCCCAGTGAAAGTAACTCTACAAGAGTTATCACAGCTTTCAAAGAGCACGAGAGAGGCGTTCACCATCACTCCTGACCAACTCACTCAAATTGTTCAAGAAGCGCTAACCAAGCAGAAAGAAGAATTTGACGCTAAGATGGAGGCGGCCATGCAACAAATAAAAGAGTTGCAGATTCAAGAACGTCAATTGGAGTCTAGTTGTTACACTATGCCAATCATGCCTATTCCAAATAGGACGAGTGACAACGGTCCGAATCTAGATATGGTCATCAAAACTGATTCACCCCTCGGTAACACTGGGGGTGGTAGGACCTCGCCTTTCGATGACGCTAGGGGTGGCCCAAAGAGAGAGGAAGATAAAAAGCAGAAGAACGGTGAGACCGTCGGAAACTTTTTAAAGAGATTCCGTAACAAAGCTATGAATTGCAGGGATCCAGTCAGCGAGGATTTTACTCTCAAGACTTGCCACAACAATTTGTCGTCGGACATCCTCGAAGCCATGGGAATGGCGCCGCCAAAGACCTGGAAGGACTTGAAGGTGCGAGGACAAAGAGCCGAGCGATTCCTCAAAAGGAAGAAGGCCGAAAGAGGGCAAATCACAAACAACGCTCCACAACAAAACTTTGTCCCCAAGGGCAAAGGAAAAGCACATGCGAATGCTGTGGACGCAAATCAAGTGTTCGAGGTGCAAGCACAGCCACAGCAGCAGCAACAAAAGGCACCTCAACAATCGAAGTGGCAACAACAGCCTCAGAAGCAAAAGGCCGTGGAGCCAAAGTTCCCAAAGGTCTGCTCCTTCAAGAACGATGATGACAAAATCAAGCTCCCACCCATCAAAGATCAGGAGGAAGCTAACCAGATTTCAGACCCAAAATATTGTGGGTACCACAGGAGGATTCTTCATCCCACCAAAGGCTGTTTTGCTTTAAAGAAAAGCATCCAGGCCTTGATTGAAGCCGGCGTCTCAATCGCAGAACAAACCGAATGAGAACAATCGCCACACTCCGAAAAAGTATATGAGTATAAACTGCTTCTTTTAAAACTCCAACGGGAATATGAGTATAAACTATTCCTTTGTATCTAACGGGAAGTTCCTGGAGAATATTATACGTGATATTCTTAAGGGTAACCCGATACAGATACTACTTATTGAACCAGTCTCCTGACGATTTTCAATAAGAATTGAGGTACCAGGAAGTTCCCGGAAGAATACCACATCGGGGTATTCTTAGGGATAACCCGGTCGCTGATGAATAAGAAATCAATGTTCGAATTCCGAATATTCCTGTTTGTCAGAATCTAACCCTCATAAGCACTCTTTTGCTGAGATGAGATCTAATCATTCAATGGATTAATCTTTCCCTCGCAAAACTTTTAGTGGTGTTTGACTAATCATAGTCTCCACCACACAATTCCCACTTGGTCAAACCTTACTACAGTTAGGACCACAGCCAAATTCCCCTCTCGATTCCTTCAATGAACGAGAGGTCCACTTTCAAATCGAGCGATCAAACCTTCCTACGGTTAGGATCGTCTCAAACCTCCCATTCGGTAACCAAACCTTACGACAGTTAGGGTTATCCGAATTTTTTCATCCTTCGGATCCTGGGGGTGGAGATCCCACCTCGAGTTTCCTTTCCTGCTGAAGATAGAATATAAAATTCTTCCTCTTCAGAGTCGAATGACCAAACCTTACGACAGTTAGGGTCGTTTGAACCTTTTGATTCGGTAACCAAACCTTACGACAGTTAGGGTTATCCGAATCTTTTCGATTCTCGGAGTGGAGATCCCACTTCTAGTTTCATCCTTCGGATTCTGGGGGTGGAGATCCCACCTCGAGTTTCCTTTTCTGCTGAAGATAGAATATAAAATTCTTCCACTTCAGAATCGAATGACCAAACCTTACGACAGTTAGGGTCGTTTGAACCTTTCGATTCGGTAACCAAACCTTACGACAGTTAGGGTTATCCGAATCTTTTCGATTCTCGGAGTGGAGATCCCACTTCTAGTCTCCCACTTTCCCCTGTCTTTGCTTTTAAAACAGAGATGAAGTCGGCGCCTAACACGCGTTGCCGGGTAGTCTTTCCCGTGAGAAAGACGAAGTCTATGTATTCAACATCATAGCACTAAGTCTAAGAGAAGCAATTTTCTTAGCACAACGTTACATGCGGAACGGATTTAGACAATTCGCATGCTAGCCCGATGCAAACGGCAATCGGTAAAGGCAAGTCAAACCCGTTGAGGGCTGGGGGTTTGCCAATAATCCCAAAGTCTGTACCTAACACGTATAGCCGGTTTAGTTTTTTTTTTTAAGAAGACACTACGGCAGATCAAGCCCATGGAGGACTTGGGGGTGTACCAAAAATCCTATGAAGAAACATCCTGTTAAAAGAAGCAAGTACAGAGTCTCTCATAAAGGGTCAAGCCAAAAGCATACAACAGCAAGTCCGTCAGCCCGAAGGCAACCGACGGCTAAGAATATGAGACTCTAAACCAGAGAGCCTGTCCATATAGCCCTGCTCGAACTCCGCCTGCAGGCTAGCTCGGACAGAATCTTCAGAACTGTTGAGAACCTCCGCGGCTTCGCGTTGCAGCTTCATCAACCCCTCCTGTGCTGATCCCAGCCTATCGAGTGTCCAGTCACGAGAACGCTCCAACCCAACCAGGTCCTCAGTGATTATAGCAGCAGACTCTTCGGCACGTCCCAAGGCCTCCTTCAGCCTAGCTATCTCTGCACGAGTGGAATCTAAGGAGCTGAGTAACTCGCCTCTGCTGGTGTCCTTCCTCGCCAGAGCGGCCATCAGCTGTCCGACAGTATGCTCACGTGATCGGAGCTCGCTGCTAATGGAAGATCTCAGGTCACGCCACTGCGTCAACCTATCCTCCACCTGAGAAGATGCAAAAGAGGAAGCTCCACCAGCCTTCAGCTCCCTCAGCTCTCGAACCTCTGACTCCAGGGCAGCGAATTCAGCAGTGAAAGAATCGGCCAGCTCCGGATGTCCTTCCTCCCTCATCATCATCATATGACGAGAGAAGGAACGCCTGAACTGATCGAAACAGCATCCCCTGTGAAGAAGTTTCTCGATCATGCCATTATAGAAGGTCGTAAAATATCCCAGGTCTATACGAAAAACGTCTCGGTCTGGATCGGTATCGACCAAAAGAGCGTGAACATGCTCATAAAGAGAAGATCGAGGTCCTGAAAGCAGCAATACAAGAAGCTAAAGGACTATCAAAAAAATAATCGGAAAACCCGAAGGGGGAATTCGAGGCATACCTATACCGGCAGAAGTCCCCTCGGGTTGAGATCCGGCGGAATCCGAAGTAGCGACAGGAGTGGTCATGGGGTGTGTATCAACCCCCGTGGGCAAGTCAGTCGTACTACTCGGTGGAGGTCGGAAAACGCCCGCAGCTGTAGCAGCATCAGGCACATCGCCCGGTCCTACAGTTAAGCTTCCTTATTAGCCAAGACGGAAATTTAGGCAAGTAAAGAAAAGCGGGATCGGATATATACCTGTGAATGAACCACTCCCAAAGAGTGGTCTCATAGGTATCTCCGAAGTCTGTTCGGCCAACATATCGGCCAGTAATCCAGCATCGGGCCTCGAAAAGCCGGGAACAGGAGCATGCTCCCGTACCCCGAAGCCCGCATCTGGAAAGACTCCATCCTCAGCTAGTTCTTCTCTGGCAGCATCTACAATACAACCAGAGGGTTGGAGAGATGCACAAAAGAGAAAGCAAGGCACAGGATATCCTTGAACAGAGATATACCTGAGTATGGGATGGTGCGATCGACGCTGTTCGCCGGCTCCAGATCAATGTTCAGGTCAATGCCTAGGGAACCATCATGAAGAGCATCGCACATTTCTTGCATAAAGCAATCCATGTGGTCGGATCCAGGAAATGCCGGAGCCGGGGGAAGCTCACCGTCTTCAAAGATCCCTGAAATCCAAAACATGATTATGAATCCCAAAGGTAAATCACCTCAAGGCAACAATAATGCATTCAAAAGGTGTTATCTTCCTCACCACCGGCAATGTCATTCAAGTCCGCTCCACACGGACGCCGATCCCTAGGTGGCTTGGGAACAGTCTTTTTCCTCTTCAAAGTACCAGCTCTACTGGGACCCACAGGTCGATCACGCGCAGGCTGACTACTCGTAATAGCTCGGACTTCAGGCCCTGAGCCCGTGAAGTGAGAAGCAAGTGGCTCACGATCACCAGAGGTCCTACCTGAAATGATGACATTCATAAATGCCAGCTGGATTCAAGAAAGGAAATCAAAGGGTATATGACAAACCTGCACCGAGTTCTCCTTGGTCGGTGTCTATATCCGCAAACTCCCCCTCAGGAGTCTCGACCTCATCATCCATAGGGAGAGACCCTGCATCATCTCTGCTGGAGAGTGAGGATTTACCACGCCTCTTCCTCTGCTTCCGAGCAATCTCAGCCTTACGAGCAGCCATCATGGCGGCCTGCACTGAGTGATCGGACTCCAACTCCGAAAGGCTCTTCACGCCTATGAATTCATAAGCAGAAAGAAGCCACTTGCAACTGAGAAAAGTGATCATCGGCTTGCGCCTATAAGAGGGAAGAGCAAAGCGGGCCCCGGTGCAGCCCGCCATGGTCCACAACCACGCTCGCACGCCGTCAACTAGTCCTCCCTCAACCCTCAAACCGCGGCTGGGGTTCCCGATATATAGCTGGTCATAGCCGAATTGACGAGCAAAGCGGCAAGGGAGGTAAGGCTCTATATAGCATCGGTTCTTCACCCGGAAGACAAGATACCCGACACGGATGTTAATCAACCAATGAAAACAGCCGATGTCGAGAATGGTACGGTTACTCCGGGGCTTCTCCTCATCAATCAACACGTCGCCATATCGGCCCGAAAACTGAGGGAAGCACTTAAAGAACTCCCAGCCCTTGCGGACTTGAAGCTCCTGCTGAACGTCCTCGAATTTCTTCCCGAGCCATCTACTCTTCTCCAACAGCTGCAGATATGGAACAGGAACATCAACAGCACTAGGCGCTGACATCAGCCCAGGACGGTGAAGAACGAGCCACGCCATCAAATATGCGTAGGGGAGCTCGACCTTAGGACAGATAAGCTCGGTAGATATCTCAGGACCCACCTGAGTAAAGCTACGGACCACGCTCCTAAGCCCGCAATGGATGCTGGCCACCATCGCCGGAAGCAAAGAAAGCTCTCTCCCATAAGCTAACTGAACCGCGGGAAAAAGTACCTCAAGAGGTAAGGCATCCGAAGACTGATGAGGAACAACACACTTCTTCAACCAGAGAGCAAGATATCCTGCCAACAGAGACCTAGGCTCTATGGACTTCTGCGCACGGCGGAGGAACGAGCGAAACTTGGTCCCCGCGGGGAAAGCTCCCTCAGCGCTGGCAAGGGTATAGGATTGGGCCCCGCTCTTCTCCACCAACTCGTTAACGGCAGTGACAGTCAAAATATCTAGCTCGCGAACAAGGTCGCTAGAGCTACCCTCCAAGTTCTGGAACAGATAAGTAGCGAACTGCTTCAAGCTAATCTTCCTCTTTGTCTTCGCCGGGGGGGAAATCAGGGTCAATGAGGTATGATAATGGCAAGTGAGGTCCCAGAGAGTGGCATACATATCGGGATCATCCTGCTTCAACCTCCACAACTGCTGGTTCGAAGGGAAATACTCCTGGTAAGGGTAATCTCCCATTGGGAGACCAGAAACCTGATGCATCTCGTGGAGAGCCAACCCCAACTCTCCATCACCAGTCAGGAAGGTGTTGCTATCAGGCATGTACGTCTCCAACAATGCCAAGAAATGGCGGCAGCTGACGAGAAGTCCATACATAGTAGCCCGTATAGGCACATACAGGCCACTGCTCTTCAAAATCTCCTCCCAACGGCCCAAGACGTAGCCGGTCATACGGGGCCACCACCCCTTGGGTAAAGAAGAAGCCCAACCATAGCATCGATACTCCGGGGGAGGAAGCCTTCTCCCAAGGAGAGCCAAGCGGTTCCTCACTGTAGAAGCAACTGTAAACATCTCATCTGGGGGTGCGGCGCCAAGACCCATGATCCCGGGTCGTAGGCCACGAACAGGATGATATCCGCCGGAACCAGGGGTCTTTCCATGAGAAATGTACCCACACTGAACCCGCACAGCGTCATCAGTGAGCTTCCAAGACATCTGTCTCTCCACACCTTGCCCCTCCAGATGAGTAAAGGAGTAATGGCGATGGATGGAAGGAATATACAGAAGGGCACTCTCCTCAAGAGTTAACCAATGCTCCTCTGGGAGAGTCAATATGTCGGGATCCTCCACATGATCCCCGAACAAGAAAGCCGGCTTCTTCAAAGCCTGGGTGGACATAGCATCCGCGGTAAAAGTAGCGTCGGTGAGGAGCTGGCGTAAACAGTGGCGCCCCCCATCCCGTATCAGGCGACTGGACTCGTCAGAACGATCCCCGTCAAACTGCGGGAACGGATCAACCGCTGGCCTAGCAAAAGCCGAAGAGAAGACCTCGCGGCTACAACCGGTGTTCGCATGAGCAGGGAAGCTACCACCAGGAAAATCGACTGCAATAGAGCAAAAGGGGTCAAAACACTTATCTCATAAAAGCAAAATGAGATTGTTCACGGGATAATTGGTGAAGACGATTTCGAGTGCCCTACACCGGGAGGACGGTATATGCCGTCACGTGAATCACGTGATAATGCATACCGACCTATAAGGTGTAAGGCAACGCGAGATCGTCCCAACATACCCGAAGACTTGAATTGGCTAAGCAAAACAAGTCTGAAACCTTAACCCCCGCGGGAGGGGTATCGGTTCTTCCTTCATGACCCGCGAGAGGTCAATCCGGGATACAGAAAATCAAAATCCTCACCCCCATAAAAAGAAGTCGCTGGGGATGATGTCGCGGGAGCCTCCTCCTCGCTATGCGACGGACGAGAGTGACTCCCGGAAGGTCGAGATCGGCGGGGAGACATCGCAAATCTGCAGTGAAGAGCAGTACATCAGGTACAATATATATACACGAAATATCGGAAAAGGGGAAATTAAGCACTTGGACTTGAAATCCTATAAGCAAATAGGACTTTACAGTTAAAGTCTAATTAAACCTACGAATTTCGTGCACGCAAAACGATAATCGTCGTTTCGCGATAAATTTTGGCGAAATACCCGAAATACCCCCCGTGCTCAAGGCCAAATTCAGGTCAAGGACACGTGTGACTCGGGTCATGGTCATTATACTTGATCATCTAACATCCCGGTACCCTATAATTCTGATCAAATTTTGCAAATAAGTCCTTTTGCAGAATTTGGTCAATTTTACATAAAAGCCCCTCCTCGAACTTTTGGTTTTGCATCCACGTGCCTTTACAAAAAATTCGATCAAGAGTTTGGGGTCAACACTCTCTGAATTTC
>BQKN01038966.1:0-18999 GCA_022839385.1 Asparagus kiusianus | reverse complement strand
ATTTTGCTCAGTTTGGAGTTCATATGATATTTCTAATTTCCAGTCAAACATTTTATTTGTGCAGCAGATTTTCTGCAGAACCTATCATCAGTAAATTGAGCATATATTTCTCTAGGAAAACTATCTTTAGGTATGGTTTTCTGTTTTGAAAACTAGATTCACATATCTTTCAATTGAAATTAGTTTGGTTCAATTTGGATTTCATTTGTTATTTCAAATGTCTAGCTCAATAGTATATATGTGCAGCAGATTTTCAGCCGAACATAACAAACATGATTATTTGCACAAGAAATCATATGTAAACCTTCAATCATGCACGAAACTTTAAAACAAAGAATAAGACATCTAAATCAGATAAACAATATTTTAAATCATTTTCAGATCTTAAAACACTTCTGTAAATTCATGCTTAATCTCTTTAACATTAAAAGACATAGTCTTTATACATATATACAAAAGATCTAATTTTTATACACAAATTAATTGATTAGGCTCTATAAAACTCATTAAAAAAACTCTTCAAAAATATTTTAAAAACGAGGAGGGGGATTAGTAGAGATGATACTCGCCTGGGGTTGTAGGAAAACTTGTTAGAAGCAACATCGAAGGAGATCTCCACTCCAAAAGCCAAAAATCAACAAAACACAACTTGAAAGCCTCAAATCTTCTCCAAGAATTCAAAATAGAGTTTATGGGGGTTTGGTGGCTGTTAGGGTTCTTAGATATGATAAAAGAAAAGAATTTTCGTGAAAAATACATGTATTTATAGAGGCAAACCCGAAACACACCTGTTAGACCCGAACCAGGAAACCTAGTCTGACTAGGAAAATACCCCTTTGGTATTTTAGCTGTAACTTTCTCATCTGACCTCAGAATGAGGTGATCTAAGACTTGTTGGAAAGCTGTTGAAGAGACCTACAACTTTGGTCTTTTACACTTTTCCAAATTCTAAATTAATCGGTGTGCAAAATATAAAAACTCATAACTGGTCATTATTCCCAGATTTTCACTCTTGGCCTTTGTGCATGTTTTGTGCATTTGCACTCATATTTTCACAAATATACATTGAGTTAATCTCAAATCAATTCTTATCATATCCAAAAATCAAAATATATTATTTTTCACCATATAACATATTTATCATTATTTATCATAAAATATTCAAATTTACGTGGTTTTACAGGGAGCCAGCCGCCCTATTCTTATAGCTGTCCCTGGCTGTACCTAGTACTTAGGTGAGGAACGCCATGCTTCCTCCCTCGAAACAGGGGATCTGACCACTGATGTGACTGTTCCCATACTCCAAGTGGGTAGTTGACGATGAGCTGGCGAGTCTGCAGTCGGGCCTGGGTCTGCAGGCGGATCTGGAGTCTGCAGGCGGATCTAGGACTGCAGGCGGATCTGGAGTCTGCAGGCGGATCTGGAGTCTGTAGGCAGATCTGGAGTCTGCAGGCGGATCTGGGACTGCAGGCGGATCTGGAGTCTGCAGGCGGATCTGGAGTCTGCAGGCGGATCTGGGACTGCAGGCGGATCTGGGACCGCTGGCGGATCTGGAGTCTACAGGCGGATCTGGGACTGCAGGCAGATCTGGGACTGCAGGCGGATCTGGAGTCTGCAGGCGGATCTGGGACTGCAGGCGGATCTGGGACTACAGACGGATCTGGAACTACAGGCGGATCTGGAGTCTGCAGGCGAGCTTCAAGCCGTTAGGTGAGCTCTAGAGCATGGATTGAAGAATAGGTCGTAACTTTTAAACCGTAAGTCGGAATTGGACGAATTACATATGAAAATCGCCTATCTCGACGAGACGAGGCCATCCGAACCGAGCCGAAGGCTTTGGTTCGCTTCCTCTGTTTCGCCAAATTCCTTACGGTTTGGGAGATATCTGCGTTTTTCCCCTTTTTGCTATTTCGGGCGAGGTTTTAGCAGTTTTGTTCTGAACTTCTTCGATAAGGATTAAAGGCAATTTTTATTGCCTACAATGATGAAGATAAAGACGAAGATGAATGTTTGCTTTCAAGAGGCTAGAACCTTCTTGCAATGTATAATTTTCCTTTTATCTTTTATTTTTTGTAATATTTTTTCTTGTTTTAGATATTCAAGGGTCTACAACCCTCTTATTTAGATTTAGTTTGATACATTGTAGAGTAGATTTACTTTCATGTCTTTATTTTTACATTATTTTCTTATCTTTTTATTTTGTAGTATAGATTTATATTTTTGCTTAGTTTAGATTTTCTTTTATGTTATTTTCTTTTTGTTCATAGTTTAGATCTTTAATATTTTTTCTTATTTTCTTCTTTTTAGTTAGTTCTTATTTTCATTTTTTTTCTTTTATTCTCTCTAGTCTAGATTTTATTTCTTTTTATATTTTCTATGATGTAGAACTAATTCTTGTAGGAATTCTAGAATTATATGAAACTAGCTTAATTTCTTTTATAATTTGTGAATTATTCTCTTGTGCTTAAAATGATCATGTTTAGGGTAATCAACTAGAGAACTAATTAGTAGAAGAAGAATTTGATAATCTATGCTTATCTTGAGTGGTTTGATAGGTTATGCTTATGAATTCTAAAATTAATATCTAGTTGTTATTCTTTTCATGAATGTTAATTTTACTTGAATGATAATTTGATAGATTATATTTTTCTTAAGTGGTTTGGTAGTCTGTGCTTAATAAATCTTAAGTAAAATACGATAAAACGATAATTGTTCTAATTTCTAAGTAAAGTTGACTAGTGGATTTAATTCTACATTCCTCATATCTCTAATTGAATTTTCCATCATTTACTTTCTTGATTTTTTTCTTTATTCTTGATTTTATTTTCCTCAATTTCTTCATCTTTCTTTCTCCCCTCTTAATCTATTTTTGTTTTAATTACACAACCACTCTCTTTATCTCTCTACAACCACTTCTATCACTTGTAATTGCCACACACAACTTAAGAACCAACTCTGATTATTTTCTACAATACCTTCCTTATAGAATCGATATTTTTCTATACTATAACTTAATAGTTCACTAGTACAAAACTGGTCTGCCCAAACGGTTGGAACCGTTTGGGAAAACCCCCTCCCAAACGGTTACAACCGTTTGGGCGAGAAAAAACACCCGTTTGGGCTAAAGCCATTGGGGATGTCTTGTATATATCGCTGGCCCAAACGGGTGTACCCATTTGAGACAAGTATTTGGCCAAACGGTTTTAACCGTTTGGCCTATTAATTTTAATTTTTTTTCTATTTCAGCTATTTTATTTATTTACCTGCTTACATTTAATATACACATTTTACACAATGAACCAAAAACATATACATACACAAAAGTATCTCAAACGATGCTAAGTATTCAATACTATATATAAATACACAATAATTACTCAATATGCAATATTAGAGATAAATGCACAATAATTACTCAATATCTCACAATGAAAAACATCCAATATTATATATTTGTCTCTAATATCCAAAATGTCACATACATCCAAAATATAAGATAGGAATAGTCCGATTCATCCAATCAAGGAACAGAAGAAATTCCTCGAAGATCCCCCCTCCTAATCTTGCATGGATAGCCTAAAATTTAAAAAAAAACACATAATTAAGAAATATCAATTAAGCAAATGTTATCTTATTAAGTAAAAATTATATTTTCTCTAGTGCAAGTAGTCAATCATAAAAGTATATAAGAGATTTTACGAAAAATAAGTAGTCAATTATATTTTCTCTAGTGAGAACCTTTGCACTAATCTCCCCAGGCTAAAACCTTTTGTTTCACCATCCTTGTTCTTAACTTGGATGTATGGTTTACCTTCCTTGTTCACAATCTTATAAGGAACAAGCTTCATGTTTATTTGGACCTCTTTGTCATCAAACCTATAAAAAGCATATGAACATTTTAATATATTGCTACTAATACTCGCATTTATATAAACTAAGAACACAATTGGAGCAATGATCTTACTTTCTTCCAGTAAGTCTTTTAACAACAAAAATAGTTTTCTCTACATTTGTAGCTGCCTAATTCTTTGCAGCCTCACCGATCAATCTCTCACCATCGGTAAAGGCAACCCAGGATGGGGTAATACGATTTCCTTGGTCATTTGCTATAATCTCAACATGACCATTCTTATATACTCCAACACAAGAATAAGTGGTGCCAAGATCTATTCCAATGACCGTACCCAACTTGCTTGCTTCCTCTTTCGCAGTTGAAAAATACAAAGAGACATCCTGTAGAAGTACATAATCTTTATGGTTAACTGCCGAAAACTCATATGCACGACATTTCAGACTTTTTAATAATGACTGTAAGTCCAGGAGGCATAACTTACAAAAGGAATCATAATGTCCAAAGAGTTTAGCATACATGCTTTGCACATAACCGAAAACTTGTATCATCACTATCATGCTTTCTGCACTATAAACATTTATTGAAATAAGTTTGCTAATTTAAAGATAATATACTAATAAAGCCAAGGTTTTATGATGTATTGGTCAATAGCTGTAGATATATCTGCTGTATTGCATTGGATTTTAAGCATGTTTATCTTATCCAATCGAAACTCACTATCAGGATTGCCTTATAACAATGATCTTAGAATAATCTCTTACATTTCAAAGTTATAGTTTCTAACTTTGCATATTTGCTCAAGGAGTCTACCGTCTGACCTTTTCAATTAAATAAATCTACTTCTGGATTTGAATTTCCCCCATCTATAAATATAGTAGGATCAGAATAATCTTTTTAAAAACTAGGAATTAGGGTTCACAGTAACTGTGGATCTCTGCATGAGCAACCAATTTGAATAATTGAGTGAAATTTTAAGGTATAAGCTAATTCAAGTTTGAATTAATCAACATAAGTTTGCCCTCGTTTAAATGAGGTCTGCAGGTGGGGTCCTTCGGGCCGATATTCCTCGCCTCACTTATTAGCTCATCTTCATTATCACAGTTCCATTTTATCAGATGTCCCCGAAGAGACATCCGATAAAAATTTACATAAATAGAAAAGGAAAAGAAAATTTTAACAGAAATAAAATTCAATGTAAAATTAAGTTCCAGGCTTTGAAATGCAAGTTTCACAACAAAGAAAACACGCACGTACCACAATGGGGATCTGTTTCAAGCTACATCAGCGGAATGCTTGCCTACAAACCTGCAATGTGTTGGGACCACCAACACAAACTAATCCTACAATAGCCCTCAATAACAAGAAGCTCAAATATTCATAACATTATCAGCATAATTTCCTCATTATCATCAAATATATGATCAAAATAATCAGCTCTAGCCTACAACATTGTAATTGGATATGTGCATAAGAATCCCAGTAACACAACCTACAAACCACAAACTTTAATAAAGTGATTCGCAATAGTCTCGTTAAGAAAAATCAATATTACATAACCTTAACTAAACAAAGATTTTCACAATATTAAGGCAAAAAAATTCCAGAAGAATCTATGATGTGATACCTGTGAACATAAAGTTGATAACTTTCCACGTTAATACAACGAAACTAGTAGAACCATGTTAAAGAAAAAGCAATTGCAGTGTCAGTGACCAAATCAAGTCAACAAAAATTCATCAAAAATGCAAAAAGAAATTGTTGGAAATCTATAGTACTTGTGAGGAAAAGCCCAACCAAGATCAAAGAACCTCCTTTTTTTCATAGATTGATCCATGAACAGCTCTCATCTCTCTCTGTCATGTATAAGAGCTACAATGGTTTCAACTTTCTTCCTCACGTTGATTCCAACATCCTTTCCATTAGGCTCAACATATTCAAAGCCTGAAAGTGACTTTTAAAAGGGAAAAACAACAATGAGCAGTTTGGTAGTAAGAAAAACTAATCAAGATACTTCACACAGCGGTATCCTTGTGATAGGCAGTGATGCTTACTGAAATCTGAACACTACGCTCAAGGATATCATCAAGTGCACGTTCAGATCCATTTGCAATCAAGTACTCTATAACAGTCAATGCCTGCAATGGAAAAAGACTCAAAAAACAGAACTCGTCGTTTGAAATGATGGACAACACAGCATAGGGCCAGTTTAATTTGATTCGTCAAAAAAAATGTGGCACTATAATAAATTGAAGAAACTATTACCTTGTAAACATGGCGCCAATTTGCACCTGTATCAGTCAATCTGGTCCAAAGAACATTCATAATCATCTGGCACTCAGAGCTGTAAGAAATAATATAATAAATGTCTATTTAAAATCAGGCAAACAAGATGAAAAAGAATGTTCAAGGATACAAAGTAAAAGAAGAACTTGCAAATTTTGTGGCCTGAACAAGCTCTAATAGAGGGATAATAGAGCTGGTTTCACTAACCTGAGTCGTTCAACAAGGGGAGCGACAGTTTCAAGGCCTTCGGCGAGGGGTCCACCTACGACCCGTTCAACTTCACCAGTTACGTCGCGAGCTCTCGAGCTTCAAAGTCTACTACAATCTCAAGAACGGAAACCAGTTCTCCTCAACATAACACAAAAGAGATTGTATAGATTCGAGAGGTTTTGACGATGGCAACTTCAACAGAACTCAAATCAAATTCTTAAAACAATACATCTTCACATCATCAAATTCTTGAACAATTTCGCATTATAAGAAAGGTAAATTTTTTAACACAAAACCCTAGATTTACCAAAATAAACAGAATCACAAACATAAGGAGGGGGGAGGGGGGCGAAAACCTAAACTGATGCACTGGTTGCGTGAGGACCACATGGGTCGAACTTCGGTGGGCCCCCGACGAAGTGGTTGTCGGGCCGAGTCAGCATGAGGGGTCGGTCCTTGGCCTCATCATCGAGGTTGGCGTCGCCGGTGGTGCTGAGGTTGATGCAGGCGCAGCGCTCGAGCGAGGCGAAGAAGGCGGAGGCGACGCTGGAGGCCAGCCACGACGCCACGTGGTCGACGGTGTCAAAGGAGGCTAACGTGGAGGCGGTGGCGGGAGCGAAGGAGATGCAGATGAAGACGACGTGGAGGCGGCGGCAGGAGCGGAGGAGGAAGAAGATGGTCGAGGGATTTGAGAGATTGAGGTTTGAAATGAGGGATTTGAGGGGATTGGGTCAAGGGGCGTGGAGATTTTACATTTTGGGAAAATTTTTGGTGGGAAGCGGAAGAGAACGAATTTTAGATTTTGGGGGAAATTTTTTAGGGGGAGACGGAAGAGAACGAAGAAAGATATATGTTTTATTTTAAAAAAAAAATAACTAAATCACCCAAACGGTTGAAACCGTTTGGGCTAAACATCACAAATGGTTAAACCCGTTTGGGGTTTGCGTTCGGGATCTCCTAACAGTCCAAACAGTTCCAACCGTTTGGATTTTGTTATCCCAAACGGTTTTAACCGTTTGGGCTATCTTTACTTGTCCAAACGGTTCTAATAACCGTTTGGACTGCCTTGTTTTGTACTAGTGGTTGTGCGCTTGCAACTTTAAATTCTATTTATTTCATATCACTAGTACACCCTGTCTTGCCCAGAAGGGTGTGGCGAGTAGGCAATAGAGTGAGACCCCGCTCCCTCAGGAAGCTACAGAGGGCGGAGCTTTTGTCATTCCTATCCAAGAGACTCCTCGGGCTATGTCTTCAGATGTCATCATTGTTGACGATGAGTCCCCTGCAAAAGAAAAGGAACTGAGATTGTTACACAATTCTAGGATCCATGTTAGAATATTTTATGCACACATTTCTCATGGGATCAACATAAGATGCGCTAAAATTCAAGATCTATGACATCAATGACATTGGCCTCACAAATGTTTTGTAACTCTAGGAAGTGGAATTCCACTTGGTCACTCATTCTTCGATAAGACATGGCACGTTCAGCTCTAGCATCTAACACAAAAATATTGAGCTAGCTCTACAATAAGTACTTAATGCGGGTAGATAAATGCGGGTAGATAAATCCTTACCATCAGTCAAAGCCCTCTCAACACTCTGACTAAGTAGCCTCATCAAGTTATCTTAGAGTGGCAGCACTACCATGACCGATCACGTCTCTACGCATTTGCTACTTTCCTCGTATAATAGAGGAATGTTGCCCTTGAAGACATGCATCGTTAATGGATCCTGAGTTCCATTATAGACAATATGATTGTGCCTACTAATAGGCATACCTGGCATGGGAACTACGTAGAGAAAAGAAGGCAAGGTAGAAGTATCAACTTCAAATTCAATTAATTGTTGAGTTTTATCTATAAGCAAAGCTCACTAGACCTTTTTGAGGGAGGTTCACTCCTGAGCGAAGTTCGCCTACCACTAAGCTTAGAAAATTGGTTAAATATTACAAGTCCAAGTGAAGCTCTCTTTAATAGTGACGAATCTCAGCACAGCAGCGAGACTCGGTCAAAAAGCCCAAATAGGCTAACATAGCAAACCTCGCTCGAGCAAAGTTAGCCCAAAAGACAACTGGCTAAAGGGAAAAGTTTTCTGTGAGAAATGCTATTGATGGCAATGTCAAAGCTTCCCTGTCACTAGTGAAGCGATGGATCATGAGCGAAAGTGTTCAATTAAACCTCGCTGATGACGGTGAAGCTAACACAAGTGTTTTGAAGCACTATTCAAGCTTGATGGGTGCTACTTTGACTAACGAGATCCATCAACAAGCTGCTTTCCCTTGACAAGCTAATGACGGGGAGCCGTTTAGATGAAAGAGTTTGAAAGTGGTTGGAAAACTTGAAGATTTTGAGGGTTTATTGTTTTAGAGGCAAAGTGAAAGAAGATGATGATGAATAGTCTCTTTGTAGACTCTTCAGTGAGCCTTAACTAGAGATCTCGCCCCGAACTTCACCTAGAGATCTCGCCCCGAACTTCACCCAAAATTTTCGCCCCGAACTTCACCTAAGAGCAATCTTCACCTAAAATCAAAGCGTAAAAATAAAAAAATTTAAAATTTAAAATTATCTGAGCAAGGTTCACCGACCAACTAGGCGACCAACTAGGTGAGCTTCGCCTAAACGCTGAACGAACTTCGCCAACCAACTCAGCAAACTTTAGCTAAGACCCAAAATTGAGCAAAGTTCGTCTAATTTGTAGAAAGCTTCACTTGTGATTCACATGCAAAGCCCAAGCTTCACCTTTAAGTCTAAGAAGCAAACTATGCAAAGATGAAAAAACCACAAGGATGAACAATTTCACAAAGACTTCATTCTTTCATTGATCACAAAGCCCTATTTCATACAAGCAATTTCTAGACCTTCAAACTACTAGGCAAAGAAGCTCATATTTCCCTAAATTGTATGACAGTTGAGAAACAGAAAGAAAATAAGAAAGGGTGTCTAGCTTGGCAGGTGACACCTAATCACTCTCTGAGTCCACACATACCAAATCTAATCATTCTTTGAGTCCTTGCTCATAGAACTCCAATGATCCATCTTCAAACACTATCAAAGCCTCTAAATGGTCCTATGTTGAGCATGACATTCAAAGCTCCATGCGCCCCTTTCGCGATTTGCTTCGTGCCATGACTCCAAGTTATTCTCTAGGGTTTGCTCAAGACAATATTTCTCGGCCAAAAGCAAATCTACCAATTGGCAGATAGTCTGACTCTCCTCTGCAGAACCACTAGCAATTTGGGTCAACTCTTATTTTAGCTGCTTGATCTCAACATCTCTATCAAGGAGTAGCTCTGGTCATGAAGGAGCAAATTGAGATATGGGGAAGATGAAGATGGATGAGTTGGAAATCAAACAACTATATATAAGCCTTTCAACAAACTTGTCCTAACAATCACTCCTTATGAGAAGTGCTTTAAACGATGTGTAGGTCATTCGACGAATCTTGCCTGAACAATTGACCACCAAGGGTGATCCTAACTGTAGATTAAGGCACAAATTTAGGAGAAATTGCTTTGGTGACACTTTCCTATCAGCGAACTTCACTCAAATATTCACAATTAGGTGAACCCCACCAAAATTCATGGCTAAGAGAACATCGTTTAAAGCTATGCACTAAGCTTTGCCCCATTGAAGGGCAGACAAATTCCAAGTATTCAACCATGATGAATCTATGACAAAAGAAGCCACATTTAAAAGTACACCACTGGCAACCAAGTAGTCAAACAGAGATAAATTTATCTTAAACAAGACACCTAAAGCTACGTTCAATAGTATACCTCTAGCTATTACCTATAGTATTTCGATCTCTGCTACAAGTCAAATGCAGGATCTCAAAAACTTTAAGGGGGTCTTGTAGATGGTTAAAACATACAAAACTCTCTCTTGCTAACACAAATTTGATACTAGAGCCCAACATGAGTCCAAGATGTGAACGCCTCATGGGCTAAACACTTCAAACGGGCCCACAAACAAGCCCAAGGTGAAGTCTCACCTAAGCCATGGTGAATTTCGCTTGAGTCTCATGTGAATTTAGTCATATGCCAAAGTTTTGCTCAATCGACCCAAACTAAAGAATATCCGAGTTGGAGTCAAAAGTCATCTGCAAGTAAGACTCTAAGTTAGGTCGAAAGGCATCTTCACGTTGGACTTCTATGAATCAAGCCCACAAGAGGTCCTGAGCGAAGGTCACCCAGACAAAGCTCATGCCTCAAGCCGTAGCGAAGCTCTCTCAAACCTCATGCAAGTTTCGCCTAAATAAGTCCACCTGGGACATGTCACCTAAATTATGCAAAGTTCGATAGAGCGAGTGAACTTCGTCCATAGCCGTTATAGGTGAAATTCACCCATGACTCTTTCAAGAGCTAGTTTTGTGAATACATCTCACTCACATCATCTTCTAAGTTAATGGCCAGTAATCCACAATTAATGACCACTAACTCTCTCTTAGCCTATAAGAGGAGAGGAGATTACTCATTTTGAGTATCTCTAACCTAATAATCTTGATCATCTTGAACCCTAAGCTTGGTCATCTTCAGAGAGATCGAATTTTGGCTCTACTTTGGCAAGCCTTTTAAAAATCAACAAGAAGACCCATCGTCAATCGTTCGGACCGTCAATGGAGTATAAGATCGACGCTCTTCAGCACACGAAAAAGAACCCAGCTCTAAAAATTTTCTTGTTTCATTGTAAGCTCAAATTTATAATCTCTAGTTTATTATAATTTTTGAGACCAGAAACAACAATACAACATCGGTAACCCTACATCACAACACATAACTCTCCATTCACAAAGGGTCTAGACATGGTCACTACGTCTCCTCTCACGACTGTATACCTACCCTCTTGCAACCACCATGCGTGACCTCTGATCACCACTGCAACACCCCACCCCCTACAACTCCTACAACCGGTGTGCTCCAATTTAACCATCTCTCGCCGAGCCATGCTAACTACCATATATGCAATTTGATTCATCTTATCCAAACTTTCGGTTCTTGATTCACCATGAATTTTTAGGAGGGTGTTAAATATAGTAGTATATTCTCTTTATGTACTATCTTCTATATTTGGTAGCATATAACTATGCATTAGGTAGGATATCATCATTTTACTTTCACCTACATTGGGACATTCCATATTTAAGTCTTCATGTTGTATAAGTACACATAGCCATGCTCGTATGAATATCAAGTCTTCTTATTGTTTATCGTTAACAAGCAACCTGATTGATGTTTTTAAAACTGCTGTTGGTTTATC
Organism: Asparagus kiusianus; assembly: GCA_022839385.1. Classification (NCBI taxonomy): domain Eukaryota; kingdom Viridiplantae; phylum Streptophyta; class Magnoliopsida; order Asparagales; family Asparagaceae; genus Asparagus; species Asparagus kiusianus. Next base: position 7,395 of record BQKN01038966.1, on the reverse strand, counting down.
TAGTTTATTACCATATATACCCTTTGACTAATGTTAATATTACATTATTTAATATTTACTACAGATAAACATGTAGCTACAATTATGTTTATTTTGATCACATTAAATTATAATGATTTTTAAACTTAATTTTACCGAGCAACTATATTCAAAAACTTATATGAGCTTCTTCTATAAATTATTTATACAAGTAACTTATTGCAAGTAACCGCGGTATCAAACTAGTCCATTTTCTGTACACTTTTCGTCTTCTCTCTCTCTCTTTCTCTTTTTCTTTTTCTTTAGCTTTTCTCTCTCAGTACTCGACGCGGGATTATGTGTCGTCACCATCAATTGTTGTGCGCCTTTCGGCAAGCTCAGTAACGCTCCCATCCACAACGCCACGCGGTCCAGGTGTCCAGGCGAAAAAGTGAACCGCCAGCTGATTTGTTCTATAATTGCGGTCCGCATGATCCTGAAACAATCCTTCACAAAATCATTAATATATCATATATTAAACATGACGCATGATTGATCTAATTCTTAAGTTTATAGCGAAACACATTTCTCATTTTTCTAATCCAAGACATGTATCGCAATTTCGTCTGTCTCTTAGTGAGATTTTGTACGGTCAACCATCACGATTCTCATTCCTTCTTCAATTGTCTAATCGAACACAATACATTTTTATAATCAATGCGATAAAATATATATATTCTTCAATTTTAAGTCACCAATTAATCATTCATATATTCATTTTCTGTTCTGTTTTAAAATTATTAATAAATTTTACAGTAGAAAATGTTTTTTTCAACATGCTCAATAATCGTTGATCATGCGGATCAGGGGTCCTATGTCTGTGGATTATGCAAAGCTGTTGGCTGTCCTGGAAGACATTCGCTTTGTTCGGCGTATGAACTAGAGGATTTCAGTGGTGGAAATTGACTCTCTAAAGATTATCTCCTTGGTGGACGTACTCTCCTTCTCCTTTTGCTTCATTGGCTCCTATTACAGATGAAGTTCGCGGTGGTCTGACTATTACTGATTGCTCTAAAGTTTCTTATGTAAGACACACTGGTAACAGTGTTGCTCACTCCCTAACTAAGTCGGCTGATTGTTTGTCCTCTTATTTTTTATCTCTTTTTGTCCTTTTGTTTTTGAGACATAGTGTTGTTGAGGACTTGGCTGGTTAGGTTACCCTACCTGCCTTTTCAAAAAAAAAATCGTTGATGAGCTAGATGTCAAAACTTTTATGTCAATTTTAAGAGCTAAAGATGCATGCATGTAACCTTTTTTGCTTTCTTTTTGCATTTTAAGTATTTAAAAATAATGGTTTTTCATTATTAGTCCCTTAAATCTTTAATGTTTAGCAACCAATTTGTCAAATCAATGAAATTGCTAATAGGTTCCCAATTATTGTATATTATCTTAAAATTGGTCCCTTAATCCGTTTGAACTCCCTATTATGTCATCCAATTCTTTTAAGTTGTTTCAAGTCAATCTCTCCAATCAAGAGTTGCAATTTGAATAATTTGAGGACCGCTTTGGAGTAACACGGAAAAGCCTACAAAATATAGTATTTCTAAGGTGTTTTCTAAAAAAAACTAACATTCTCTTGCATGCGATTCGTGGCGCGTGATCCGGTACACACTTGTGTGTTAAACAAGTATTGTTGAACTATAGCTATGTGCTCCCTTTAAAAAAAAAGGGAAAGAGTTCAGACATCATCAAATATTAGCATGAGAAAGATAAAGAGAATTAATAAATTCATACATTGTATTCACTAAATTTTCTTATTTTGGTATATATAGCAATTCATGTATAAAATATGATTTGAGTAACTTTCATAGATAATGTTGGTGTAGGATAATACAATCCCTGCTCTGTCAAATATCTAATACAATCCCGACTCCGTCAAATATCTTATTGTTCTTGTAAAATACAGTAAGCTCATAAGTTTGGATAAGCACTTGTCCTAAAAAAAAGTTGTGTTATAAATTTAAATGATGGTTGAAATTACAACAGAAAATATTGTGTATAAAATTGATAGTTTAGAAAAATGTTCATCAGTCTATGGAACATTGTCATTTTACGAAAGTAATAGTTTGATCACTAAATCATTGAACAATTGACAGTATCATAATTAAGCCTATGATTATTATTTAAAAATTTTGATGCCAGTTGGACGCACAAGGCAGCCGACAGTTAAGCATAGGTTGAAGATTTGGATGATGATATATTACGTTTGTGGATGAAACTTGAGCGTGCATGTTTGTTGGGTTCCGCAGAAAAAGAAGTGAGATTTCTGTGGACTTGAGAATTAACAGAATGTGGATGAAACTTGAGCGTGTATGTATGTTGGGTTCCGCAGAAAAAGAAGATAGATTTCGGTGGACAAGAAGTAAATTGATTCGTGACTCACAGAGGATAGAACCAAAATTATATTGATTAAAAGGGTGACTTTTATGTTGGGGAAATATCAGATACGCTCTGACACCCGTTCTGCGGAATTTGTCCTACCGGATCTTGTGTCAAGCAATGGAAAAAAGAAATCACAGCAAATCAAAAATAATTGCAAGAATAAGAACACCAAGTTTTAACGAGGTTCGGCAACTTGCCTACATCCTCGGGAGCCACACAAATAATTTCCTTTATATTAAAAGAAGATTACAAAACTTGTAAAGAGCAAATCTCAACTTGAGATTTCTCAAAGAGAAGAACCAACAGAAAATTTGTTGTTCAAATAAAAAAAAGGACGCGAGATTTTACAACAGTAAAATCTCCTCTCTCTCTCTCTCCTCAATAAATCGCTACAGGAAACAGGAGATTTTTCCTCTGGAAAATTCTCCGTTAAAGCTCTGCTTTAATGGCCCCCGCCAGAATAAATGAGATGAGAAGAAGAGAAAATGGGGCAACTGCTTCTCGTGCTCAGGTTCCCTTAAATAGGGAAACCCTAGCTAACAGCTAGATCCAGCTGTTCCCAACAACCCGCAGGCGAAAAGAAAAGGGGAGGCGATCTTGATTTCGCCAGACTCAGCCACGCTCGCCTGCGGGGCTTTTTCTCAAACTCGCCTGCAATCAAAATCCGCCTGCAGTCTACACATTCGACTTCGCCTGTAGGGCCGACGCTCGAGCTCGCCTTCACTTGCGCGAAAACTCGCCTGGAAGTCATCGCGCTGCCTGGAGGAAACTCGCCAGCAGATCTCGACTTCGCCTGAAGTCGCCGAGGACATTGCCTTCGCTGTTCACCCAAGCCGGAGCTCGCCCCGTTCGTCGCTGACAAGGTAAGGGTCTACACCCATTTCCAACATTTTATTTATCAGCAGGCCTAATTAATAGAACCAAAACTAATGCTAAGAGTATCCAAGCAATGATTCATTAGGAGTTGGTCACACCTTTGAGAAGTGACGTTTGGATTTAACGAGGCTAATATATTTACCAATATACCCTTAATTGAGTAAAGCCATAGACGAGTCTTTTTCCATAACATGCTAGTGCTTTAGCCTTTAGACCATGCTAAGCACGGGCTAAAGACCGTGCTAAGCACGGTTTTACTGTAGTTCATCTATATTTTGCCGTGCTTCAATCACTCACATACAAATACAATTTTTAATATCCAACGACTCAACCCTTTCGAAACACGTGAACCTTACTCTCACCCACCCCCAATAAGCTTAGATAACATGTATCCGCATGGAAATAACGATATTAAACAACTTATATAAAAGGTATAATTAAAATTAAGATCATTTAAACTATTTATAAGAAATGAATAAAATGAAGATAATGAAAATATACTAAATGCAACTTAAAAGAAATTAAGATATAAGACTATTTAACGCTCAAAAAACATTATTTGCCAATGATGCGTCACCAAAAAAGTTCTCTATCAATCAAACACTCGTAAGATGTTATTAGCAAAATATAAAGAAGAGCTCTAATATTTGTAATTATTTTTGCATCATCTTAATCATCTTTTTGAAAGTTGAAAGAGCTGGTTCTTTGTCAATTTCTGCAAAATAAAAAACATGCTTATCTAGTAAATTTAACATTAGAAATTTATATATTAAAATTAAAAATGTATAAATAAGCCAACCTAATTGTATCCTTATTTTTTTACTGGTTATAGGTAGGGTTTTACATGCAGAAGAGTCAAGTGTAGCAATGAGCGAAACATCTAAAATTTTTCTTTTTGCCTTTGCTATTAATGGTGGATATCGGTGTGGATAAGTCTAAAGTTAATTCAATAGATTGATTATCAACGGTATCATCTTCATTCAATTCAATTGGTTTCTCATCCTATGATAATAATACTTTCATCTTAGTACAACATGTTAATGATTTAATTTTTGAAATAATGAAACTAATATTATATTTAGCAAACACCTTCTTCTTAAAATTTTTATCAGTATTATTTTTAGGTGTCGATAAGTGTGGAGTATATTGAATTGATTGTCCGTCATCGTCATCAACCAGCGTCATATCGAGTGATTTTTCATCCTCTAATAAAAATAAATTTAGTATTACAATAATGAATATATTGCAAACTATTGAGGAATATAATTTTATTAATAAGATTATAAAAATGTTACCTATCCGTCAGTAAGTAATAACTATTAGACCCTAGAGGGGGGTGATTTGGGTCTTATGCTAATCTAATTGGATTTTATTCTAATTAAAACTAATTTAAATATATTCTTGTGAGATAGATATACAAGTGTTATAAGCAAGAATAAGCAATATGAACAAAGAGATATATCCTAGAAAAGAGGTATATGATGAAATATATGTAAGGATATATAAACTAACACAAAGGTGAAATAAACATAAACAAGATAGTGGGAATATAAACAAAATAATAAGACAGTAGCGATATGAGAAATGAGCACAAATAAGAATAAACGCCAAAGCACGCTCAAATACAATCAAATGATCACGGAGTTCGGACCTTCCGTCCTACGTTTCCGCTCCCCACTCCCAAGAAGAAATCCACTATCACAACCGGGTTTTCTACGCTCACCCGAATAACGTTTACACCTCACAATGTTGGTTTTCAATGTTCACTGATCAACGTTTACAATCACTCACAATATCGGTTTTCAACGCTTACCGATCAACGTCCACTCCTCACATTCGGTTTTCTAACTTACCGAAAACTCTACAACCACTCTCAAATAATAACAAATGAGTTGTTCTCTCATACGAGGCGAGAACTCAATTAAGTACAACTCAATGTTACAATCTCTCACAATCACAATATACTATGTATGTAAATACTAAAAGCTCAATGTGGGTGTGTGTAACAAAGAGATTAATCAAATCTAAACTCAATATAAAACTAGCTTTAATAAAATGATAATCAAAACAAATAGATATAAAGCTAGAAATAGAGTTTAGAAAACTTCTCAATGGATCAAGAGATTGAGGGAGGGTGGTTGGATGCTCAAGCACAAATAGGATCTCCTCAAGCTCTTGCGAAATTAATTTCACAAAACAAACTCTTAATTTTCTTAAAAGCTTCTTTAAACAAAAGTTAAACCAAACATAAACCCTTGTTAATACTTGTTTAAAACACTCTCAATGTTGGTGGGAGAGATGAAGGCAATAGGGTATTTATAGCCTCCCAAAACCTCAGCCAAAAACCCCAAACAAAAGACCAAAAAGCCCACAGAATCAGAAATCAGATTCTGTACAAAAATGACCGTTAAGCGATCGACGGTCGACCGTGAGTTTTTCACGATCGACCGCGAAGGTCATCAAAACTGAGAAAACGATCAAAAAAGGCTACGGTCGACCGCGACGGTCGATCGCAGGAGTTCCCGAGCAGACGGTCGACCACCGCGGTCGACCGTGAAAGTTTCTGCTGGCTCCTGAGGGAAAAACAAAGGTGCGGTCGATCGTGATGGTCGACCGCAAACTGATGCATGAAATCAGGTTTGAAAGTTGTTTTCTGATCTAAAAACCTTGTTTAAAAATATCAAATAAATTCAAAAAAATATAAAACTTTAGTAAATGATTGTAGACATGATTGTAGGCTGTCTAAAAATCACAATAGATAGCTGATCCCCATCAAAATATCGATGATGGAAGTTACACTCTGACGACTTCCAGAAGGTTACAATTTGAAGATTTTCACGTAGATTGATGAAGGTTACAATCTGACGACCTTCGCAATAACTGATGAAAGCTCTAATCAACAGCCTCCACAATCAATATCGGGAGTTACAATCTGACGACTCTCACATATCAAAGAGCTAAAGCAAAGATTACAAAACGACGATCTTTGCAACGCTCTGACAGAAAGAGACTACAAATCGACGGTCTCTTCAAACTAAGATGTGGAAGTCCTCCCCGCATACCAACATCAAGACGCACCACGTTCATAGCCATGAATGCAGCTCAGATGCAGCTTCCAACGCCGCCAACGTAGCTTCCAAATCGCTACAAACGCAGCTCAGACACAGCTTCTAACGCTGCCAACGCTGCTTCCAAATCGCTGCAAACGCAGCTCAGGCGCAGCTTCCAACGCTACCAACGCAGCTTCCAAATCGCTGCAAATGAGCTTCCAGACACTGCGTCCGAGCTTCCAAACGCTACGTTCAAGCTTCCAGACACTGCGTTTGAATGCAGAATTCATGCTAGAACGTGGATTTTGCGTTTGACTCGTTCAAACACGAGCTGAACGGTTTCAAAATCGTTTCTCACAATCTGGGGGGATCACAACTCCACTCAGGAGTGATTTAAGGGGAGGTTACATCCCATTAGCCCCACTTACGAGCTAATTAAGGGGGCGATTATACCATTAATCACCTATAAATAACTAAGAAATCAGCTTAGTTCGGGGCTGGCTTTTGGATCCTTCTCCTTGGCAGCAAAGAAGAGATCTTTGGCTTGTTTAACCAATTACGGTTAAGATAAATCAACTCATCAAGAGTTCAAAAACTTACCACGCAAGTTCTCCACAACGTCAAATCGTGTGGAGGAGATATCGCTCCAGTGAATCAAGACGTTCGGATCGTCAACGGAGAGCAAACTCGACGCGAGCATTCGAGGGAGGCACTCCATCGCCACCGTAAAGAACCCAGAATTAAACGAAGGAGAGGATTCAGATCAATTTTCTTCTCTTTTGTAATCAGGAAATCCAAATTGTAATCGATTTTGAGAGAATACAAGTCAATTTTCTTTCACTATCTTTTTACTTCAAATTTTCCACAAACAATGATAATACACATGCTATAAAAACTGGTTTTTAAAAAGGGCCTTCCAAATGTAAAATATCATTATTTTGCAAAATAGTCCAAAACATGAAAATGTGAACATATGAGTTTTGATATTTTAGCTTAACCATGTTTTGAAACAATACAAAATAATTTTATAGACTTGAAAAAACATGTAAACTATTGTTATGAAGTCTAT
>BQKN01038951.1:0-11203 GCA_022839385.1 Asparagus kiusianus | reverse complement strand
TGTGATAATTAAGCTCTCATTTCGATATTATAAATATCGAAACGAGGATGTGGTCGGGGTAAAACTCGTACCTGGAGAACTGGGCATGCAGAGCCAAGCCGTAGCAGGCTCCATAGTATTTGATCGACTTCATGACATCATTAGCAGCAAGATCTTACAAAACTCGAGGAGCAAGAGGTGTATCCGTTTCCGTCAGCAGTACCACTTTCAGGAGTTCTATCACCGGTTGTACCCATCGTGAAAGTAAAGAGGCAATACCAATGAGGACATCACCACCACTACAATCAGCTGTTTATAGAGCCGCAGAGCAAGAAGTTTAGCTCTGAAAGAATAAGAAAGATATCAGACAATAAGAGCACCAGAGTTTCAAGGCACACCAATTTCAATTGCAACCTATAAGGGAAGGAGTATGTAAAAATTTCTTGAACATTGACTTAGTACCAAGAAGATGTTAGATGTATTCAGAATTGAGGACATCGCTGGAGGATAGCAACGACATCAAGATTTTTTGACGGGGCAGCAATTATCACCTATTTGGGAGAATTTTAGTCCCTACTTCAACAAGCAGTTAGAGCTAGTCTAAGTAAAGCAGGGAGATATACCCGTAGTAAATGAAGAAATCAAAACCAGAATAGTGACAATAACAATAGCAAGAGAACTAATGCGGAATCTAGAGAATCCTAGCAGTGGGAGAATGATTTTAACCCAGCAACAAGGACAATATAAGAAAGGAGCACCATATGATTCGAGAGCACCGAAGTAGCACAAAGTTCAAAGTACATGTTACAATCACAACAAGATCGAACAAAAAGTGAAAGATTTATCATAGTACACCAGCAGAAAGCCAGCATGATAGAGGTCACGGTTGATAGTCTCAGAGTCACAATTTCGGCCAGCAGCAGGGAAATAGAGACACTACTTGTTAATCCGAGGATTTAGGGGCCAGTAGGCCAGATTTGCATTTATCCAGGAGATTCCTGAAGGACAGATGGTCCCATATATGTTACACCACCAGCAGAGTTTATACAGCAGTATCGCGTGATTAGGGTACGAGCGGAGCTTTCTTCGTGATTTCCTTTTCAGCTCGGATATAGTTTGATTAAGGAAATTCGCTTACCTCTTATCTTTCATACCTTCGTTGATAGGTTTCAGCTTGTAACATATTCCTTAGATATTCCGTTATCAGTCTCTACTCCTCTAGGGGGAGTGTCCCTTCTATCTGTAGGAGATGTGTCATCAGACTAAATGAGTCTGAGTTAGTCATCGAGTTGATCGTGTTGCTGATGTCAAATTTCAACATTCTTTCTTGGAATGGATTAACTATCATCATACCATGTTAGTATCAATTGTTTTACTAAGACAGTCAGCTTGTGAGCATTCATTAGATTTGTATAGATAGTAGCAACCTCACAGGGTGATCGTAATATGAAGTCATTTCTGGTATACGTCGAGTAGGTGATGCTGAGGGACCGGAGTTCTGATTTGTATGAGACCAGAGTTGTCTCAGAGTATGAGGATGTCTTTCAGGACATACCTAGATTTCCTCCAATGAGAAAGGTTGTTTCCTGCATCGAGTTGTAGCCGAGTACAGTACCGATATCCTAAGCACCCTATCGCACAACACCTGCTGAGGTGAGGGAGCTACAGATAGAGTTAGATAAATGAATTATTATTTTAGAGTATTACTCGCTGGAGTATCTTTTATTTATGAGAACACTGATCCTCTTCGGGAGAATGATGACAGTAACTTATGATGTGTAAATTTTTATAATGTGAACAAGTTCACTATTCGGATTTGATAGGATTTATGACTTGTTCGATCAGCTGCGTGAAGCATAATATTTTCTCGAAGATTGATCTTCATTCTGTTTATCATCAGTTATATCATCAATTACGGGTTCGGGAGATGGATGTTCCCAAGACAGCTTTTCCGACTCGATATGGATCTTTCGAGTTTATGGTCATACGATTTGGACTGACTAATGCACCCACGATATTTATAGATTTGATGAATCGGGTTTTTCATCCCTTCTTGGATCAGTTTGTGATTGTTTTTATCGATGATATTCTTATTTATTCGAGATCGGAGGCAGAACATGAGCAGCACCTACGTTTGGCTTTGCAGATCTTGCGAGAGCATCAGCTATATGCTAAGTTTAGCAAGTGCGAGTTTTGGATTTCTAAGGTCATATTTCTTGGCTATGTGGTCAGCAGAGAGGGTATAGCAGTGGATCCAGTTAAGGTTGCAGCAGTACTTGATTGGGAACCACCAAAGACGGTTACCAAAATTCGTAGCTTTTTGGGGTTAGTCGGCTATTATAGGAAGTACATCCAGGACTTCTTGAAGATTTAGCCATCACTTATACGCCTTACGAAGAAGGGTGTACAGTTCATTTGGAGCGTGGAGTGTTAGAAGGCCTTTGATACCTTGAAGGCTAAGTTGACTACATCACCAGTTTTGACTATTCCGAGTAGCAACATGACATTTGTGGTCTACACGGATACATCATTGGTAGGTTTAGGAGGCGTACTAATGCAGACTCAGAGGGTAGTAGCGTATATCTCACGAAAGTTGATGGTGCACGAGCAGAACTACCTCACTCATGATTTGGAGTTAATTACAGTGGTATTTGCACTGAAGTCATGGAGACATTATTTGCATGGAGTGCAGTTTGAGTTATTCACAGACCATCAGAGTCTGAAGTATCTTTTCTTCCAGAAGGAACTCAACCAGAGACAGCAACTATGGATTGAGAGTATCAAGGACTATGAGTTCGTGATTCAGTATCATCTGGGGAAGGCTGGACAACAAAGATGTACAAGGACCTGAAGAGACACTTCTGATGGAGTAGTACACGTAGAGAGATTGCAGAATATGTGGCTAAGTGTTTTACCTATCAGCAAGTGAAGGCAGAATATTAGAGACCGGTAGGAACACTTCAGCCTTTACCCATTCCAGAATAGAAGTGGACAAACATTTATATGGACTTTATTGTAGGGTTGTCGAAGAAAGAGAATGATTCTGTTTGGATGATAGTGGATAGACTAATGAAGTCAGCACATTTTCATTCCAGTGAAGACTACCTATACAGCTGAGACGTATGCGAGGATATTTGTTCGAGGAATAGTTCGACCTCATGGAGTTCCAGACACGATTGTATCGGATCGAGGTTTAGTATTCACTTCGCACTTTTGGAGAAGTTTCCAGGATTCATTTAGCAGTAGACTATCATACAACAGTGTATTCCACCCACAAACGGATGGTCAGACGGGGAGAGTGAACCAAGTGTTGGAGGACAAGTTGCGGGCCTATATCATTGACTTTCAAGGTAGCTGGGAAGATCATATACCACTGATAGAGTTCGCTTATAACAATAGCTATCAAGCGATAATCGGTATGGCACGATATGAGGCATTGTACGGGAGACCTTATAGATCACCGATATGTTAGGCAGAACCGGAGGATAGCTTAATGCTTGGACCAGAGCTTGTGAGGTAGACTATTGACAAGGTAGCATCGACCAGAGAGAAGATTCTAGCCACTCAGAGTCGGCAAAAGAGCTATGCAAATAAGAGACGAAGACCTTTAGAGTTTCAGGTTGGAAATTCAGTTATGCTGAAGGTATCGCCTATGAAAGGCGTTCAGCAATTCGGAAGATGGGGGAAGCTTGTACCGAGGTATATTAGACCTTTCTAGATGTTGGAGCGCATTGGAGCTGTGTCATATGGAATAGATCTTCCAGCATCGATGTCTAGTATACACAATGTATTTCATGTTTCTATGCTCAAGAAGCACCTACATGATGAGGAGCAACAATGAGTGTTGGATGCACCAGAGATTGAGCTTCAGAATGATTTGACTACTATTGAGATTTTCAGTGTGTATACTTTCCAGAAAGGATAAGAGACTTAGAAACAAGGTAATTCTTTTGGTGAAAGTTCAGTGGAACCGAAGAGGTGTTGAGGAGATTTCTTGGGAGCACGAAGAGGACATGCTTCGCGACTACCCACACTTATTTGAGCAGGTAAATTAAACTTTAATATGACTTATATATGACTTATGGTTACATGTACGGTGATGTTTATACTTAACACTAAAATGAGGGTATTAACACTTAACTCTTAAGTACTCGGAAGATATGGTATATATCTGAGAGGTTCCTTGTTTGGATTTTTCGCTCGATGTACTTGTTCCATTTAGTTAGGGGTTAAGTGGGGTATTTACATTTTAGATGGTTAAGTGTAGACATCGAGGATGATTCTCGGGAGCGCGAAGATGTTATGTAGCGCGACTACCTGCACCTATTGAGGAAGTGGATTGATTTATGTGTGTGATTATTTGTATGGTTATATTTAGATTTAACGCTAGAATGAGGATATTTCCGCTAAATTCTTAATCTTTTGGAACACATGGTATATATATGGGGGGTTCCTTATTTGGATATTTCGCCCGACGTACTCGTTCCATTTGATTAAGGGTTGAGTGGGAATATAGTCATTCTGGATTGTTAAGTATAAATATCCCTATATGCTTATCAAGAGTTTAATATTACGAGAGGTGTATGTACGGGTTAGATTTCACCCTTGATATACTTTCTAATACTATCTTTCAGTTAAGTATGATTTCTGAATTTCGAGGACGAAATTCTTTTAAGGGGGGAAGAATGTAAAACCCTAAAAATTTAAATATTTTATGATAAATAATAATAAATATGTTATATATTTATAAATAACATATTATAATGTTTGAGTATGCTAGGAATTGATTTGAGATCAATTCAATGTATATATGTATATATATAAGAGCAAATGCACAAATCATGCTCGATATGTAAATCTGGAAATTTATGAAAAATTTATGACCAGTGGAGAGATTTTATATTTTACATACTGATACGTTATGAATATGGAAAAACTTAAAAGACCAAAGTTGTAGATATCTTTAGCCGCTTGTCAACAAATCTTTAATTACCTTATTCCATGGTCGGATACGAAAGTTACAGCCAAAATACCGAAGAGTATGTTTTTAGTCAGACTGGGTTTTCCAGTTTCGGGTTTCGGGTTTTGGCCTGTAGTTTTTCAGGTTTGCTATCATATATACACATGTTTAAACACGAAAAATACTTCTTTTCTCCTGTATTCCAAACCCTGACAGCCCCCCTCCTCCTCTCTCAAACCCTAGCCCTAAACTTGTGTTCTCGGGGAAGTTTCATGAGACGAAAGCGAGGAGAAGGCGAGATTTGCGGCGTTTGGCATCGAGGGATCATTCTCACATGTTTTTGGGAGTACATCAACACCCCTCAGGCGAGTAACATCTCGCTCAGCCCTACCCCATGTTCTTAAAAGTTTTCTAATGATTTTAATGGATTTTTGTTGAGCCTAAAACGTATATTTGAGTATAAAAAAGATGTTCTTTATAGCATATGATGCGAAAATCTTGTGTTTCAGTTTATCAAAAGTCCATCAACGTTTTGGGCAATAAATATCTAGAGCTGAAACAATTTAATCATGAGTTAAATCACAACTTCTTGTTTTCGAAATGTTTTAACATGTGTGTTTATGCTTGGGGTTTTTGGCGATATATTTTCGTGTTTAATTTTCACTGTATATTTTTATATGACTATTAGAATCTTAGATTTTTGTTTAAGAATAAATTATCAAGTTTTAGATATGTTTCGGAGAAGACAGAAACCTGTAGAGGGCTTCTGTCTGTTTCACGATCAACCGCGGTGGACGTGGCGGTCGACCGGTAAGAGCACAGATGGGCAGAATCTGTCTGCCCTCTACACGGTTGATCGTGGTGGACGCGGCGATCGACCGCCGGGCGTTTTTGTTGAGCAGCTTGTTTCTGCTCTTTGTGTGGTCGACCGGAGTGACCTCTACGGTCGACCGCTGAACTGTTTGTGCACGATTGTGTTTCGTTGTGTATTTTTGTGTGCACGAGGAGTTACCTCGATTATCTGGTACTAGAATTCAGTGATTAACTAATCATTTATATATGTTAGATGAATTCCACCAGTTTAGATCTGCACGCCGAGACACGTGTGAAATTAGTATATGTATATCTTTTCATATATCTCATCGACATTTACGTATTTTGTACAGTCCATGTGTTGTACATTCATTTCATTCAGTCCATGTGTTGGGCATTTATCTTTCAGTCCATGTGTTGGACATTTATCATACATAGTCCATGTGTTGGACACTCATTTTTATTAGTCCATGTGTTGGACACCTGTTAAACTTTGAGTATGATACTTAACCGAGTTAGGACATGACATTTACATGAGATGGAGACATGACAACTATGTATGCTGGGCACTACACTATTGTGGGTTCGACATATCTTTATGTGCAAGAGTTGAGATGAGTTGTTTTTCTTAACTTTATTGTTCCATGTATTAGATTTAGGGATTTGGTATTTAGGGGTTTACAATTTGAGATACAAGATATATACATGAGAGTTTCCTTGTTTGGATTATTTTACTCAACGTACCTATGCTCATGTTGTAAGTTTCTAAATACCAAAATCCTCAATTTTGTTAGAATAAATGAATTTTATATTATTATGTATTAACTGTATTTTCTTATATACAACGAGCCCTCTCCCTTGGGGTTGGTTGTGATGTTGCTCGCTAGCGCTTTGATGCTCGTTGTCCCTCCTATTTCAGGTAACAAGCCAGGTGCATGGAGAGTCGTAGGTTGATGGCGATACACATTAGTGTTCATCCTCTCTTTATAGTTTTGTTTTATTTTGGGAGCTCCACTGTAGACATTTTATTGAGTCATTGAGAGTTTTGTTGTAGAAGTTGTAAAGGCTGCGTGCCTTATTTCTTTTTATCAGACATTCAGTATTTAAAACTTGTTGAGATCTCTAGATTTTTCATTTCAAAGATTGACTTTGTATTTCTGTATGTTGGATGATGAAATATTAATTTGATCTCTATCATTTCATCAGTTATCTCTTGTATTATCTTTTACTTGCTTTTTGTACCTACACCTATTATTGACTCTACTAGAGAGATAGTAACTGTGATGGTGAAACATGTTATTGCACGGTATGGTGCATGGCAGGTTTGACATTCTTGATTTTACCTTGGACTACAGCCTTGTGTGAACCCTGGGGCGCCACATGGTAGTCGATAGCAGCATCGAGAGATCCATGGGCTTGTTCGTCAATTCCGATTAGCGCTTGTCAGGCTGCCAATACAGGTCTCCGTGATGGTACATCTAGCGCTGCAGATTCGTGCCTAGAATCATTGAGGCTACAACACAGATTAGAGAGTCCAGCTGCATCATTTTCGCGGTGGTTTGATGTTTATTGGTGCAATACTCAGGTACGGGATTTTTTTCTATACGAGGGAGAAATGTACGCATCGTCAGTGAAATCTACAAGTTTGATGCGCACATGGAATGTTATTGTTTGATACAATTGACCTTTGTTGTGTGCTAAGGTTTGTAGATCCATGAGGTAGGATCAAGACGGGGGATCAGCCAACTCGTCATCGCCATGTGAGTTCGTCATGGATAAAATGGTATGAACAAGCTAGAAGTTAGATTGTGGAATTTGCTATTTAATAATTAACTAATGTTCCATGCTTTTGAGTTGGATTTTTGCTTTTTCTCCTGATTCTTTGGCCTACAATTTGAAATGTCATGTGGTTTGACCGTTTGACTAAAATGGTGATAGTAGGGTTTTGGTAACATATTTCAGAGCATATTTGGTTTGGAGGGGTTTAAGTTTTTTCTTCCCCTCTCCCTATGTTATGATTTTGTGGAGCTCTTTTTCACGTTGGACCTCCTTTCCTATTAAATTCCTATTAAATTCATATCTACCAAATTCACATGAGATAGACAAAGAATATTAGTGACATGATCTAAAATATTAGTTTAAAAATAATTAAAATTATATATCAATATGTTACTAACTAATAATGATAAGACTAATATATTTTTAAATATGGGTAAAGCACTTTTAATCAAAAACTACATTCCCAAAAAATTGCTATATCACACTCATTGTTCTAAATGACAACAACATTATTTAGAAGAAAGCAACATTTAAAGAAAGTTTTCAAACTTTGAGAAATACTATTTCCTTGTAGCAAAAATAATGCTAGTCAAATACAAATTAGCGTCGAATGAAAAATCAAGTGCATTTGCTATTTATGCAATAAGAGTAATTCCATAAAATCTAATTTTTGTACTTTTGGATTTTAAGGCGACTGTTTGGAATTTTTGATTTTTCTACTAGTATTTTTAATTTTTAATTTTTAGAGGGTTGCTTGTAATTTTATTTTTTAAAAGGTCATTTGTAATCTTTAATATTTTCATAGGGGCTTTCCTCATTTTTAACCTTTTTTTAGGTGGGGCTCATAATTTTAGATTATGAAAGAGGGAAATTGAAAATTTTAGATCTTCAGAGTGTTTTTTATTATTTTTGAATTTTAGCATTTTTTATTATCAAGAATTTTTAGAGGTAATTTTGTAATTATTAAAAATTGAGTTTTCATTTGTGGGTTAAGATTGTTCAGATGGCTGATCGAATATTTTATATTTTCAGGATGTTTTTTATTTTACTTTTTTCCAAGTGTTTTCTACAACTTAAAATTTTTCAAAGTCTGTTTATAACTTTTAGTTGTTGTATCTAATTACATATTGTCTATTCAAAAGTTTCTAATTTTTAAGGTCTTTGTTTATACTTTTTTATTTTTTTAGATGTTTTTGTAATTTTTGATTTTTCAAGAGGGTTTGTTTGTATTTTTAAAATTTTTAGGGTGTTGCTTATAATTTCAAGTTATTTAGCGAATGCTCCAAATTTTCATATTTTTAGGGTGATTTTCATACTTTTTGTATTTTTTGATGAGGAGAATGTTAGTAATTTTTAAAATTTATGGTTATGCTTGTAATTTCATATTATTTTGAAGGTTGTTCGAAAATTTTGTATATTCAAGGTTTTTGTTTTAATATGCATATAAACTCTTTTTTATAAGCATATAAAAAAATTTATTAGCTTTGAGCAAACATATTTTAGCCTCCCACTTATGCTCTAAGCCAATCAAATACAGATCAAACTTATCTTATCAATATTTTTCTCAAACACCTTTTGACTCAAAGTTTTTGTCAATGAGTTTGTCACATTATCGACAAAAGCAACTTTGATAATCTTTATGTCTCTTGTCATAGAAATTTCTCTTACCAAGTGATTAAGTGATACTTTATTTTAATATATTTTGATTTATGAGAGCCCTAGGCTCTCTAGCTTGTGCAATTATTCCATTGTTATCACTATGCAAAGCAATGAGAAATTCCATAGTAGGAACAACACCTAACTTTTGCATGAATTTTTAATCTAAACTACTTTTTTTACTACTAGCTGCATTATATTCTTCTTTCGTTGTAGTATTAGCTAAGTTTCTTGCTTACAATTCCTTCAACGGTATTTAATGCAAAAGAAAAAAAACTAATGTAGAGTTTCCATCGTTAGGATTTGACTAGAAATCAAAATCAATGTATCCTTTAACTTTTAAAGAATCACCACCAAACACTAAACGATAATTTTATTCAGTTATGATATTTAAGAATATGCTTAATCGTAGTCAAATGTTTCTCTCTAGGATTAGACTAATATCTGCTTAGTCTAGTTCCTTATTGAGCAGCATTTGGCCTAGTACTAATATTACACACATAAGACTACCTACACCAGAAGCATATGAGTATTGCTTTATTTTTTCCAACTCCTTATTTGTATGAGGTGATATTTTCTTAGAAAGAGCGACTTCATATCCAAATAATAATAATAATAAGTATCTTCTTTGAATCACACAAATTAAACTTGACCACTATGTTATCATTATACGTAGACTAGGATAATGTTATTAACCTGTTAGCTCTATCTCTATAGAGTTTAAGTCCCAAAATATATGACGCGTTGTTTTGCCCCAAGAGAATAGTCCCACATCCAAGATAATCTAAAGGACTTAAGAGCAATAAGTGCTAGCAGTTGATTGTGGATTTAGCCAAAAAACGAGTTGCACTTAGTGGGTCCCATAGTTTATATTGTTCAAATGGACTCGTTGGCCCAGGGCGTGACAAATAATATCAGAATAGTTAGCCAGCTAGAAGTGTGGAGCTAAGTGATAGCATGATGGGAGTCATCTGCAGAATCTACGTCGCCTAGCGATAATATTAGGATGTGCCAATTATCATGCTGCAATAAGGATCTTGTGTATTTAAGGTAGGACAATTATTATGTTTTAATAGAATAGTCCCACATAGGAAGATGATGGGAAATTTAAAGTGTTTATAAGATGATTCAAATGACTCAAGACCAACAAATACTGGCATTTTTTGGCAAATGGATTTAGCTAAACAACAGTTGATCTTAATGAGTCCCACGACTTACATCATCCCAGTGGGCTTGCGGGCTTGGAGCGTGACATGCCTCATCTAAATCTTCTATAGAGAAGTTTTTAGACAATAATAATTTTATAATTGATAGCATTCAGATATCATTCAGATTGTACATAAGTATTTAATAAATATTATTTTTTTATTAGAAATATTTATAAAGAGTTTGTTAGAAACCATAATTTTTGTATTTTTTGACTTTCCAGAGGTTGTTTATAAAATTTGAATATTTGATGGTAGTTTCAAATTATTCAAAGGGTTGATCGAATGTTTCAAACTTTTAGGATGTTTTTTTTGCTTTTTTGAGGGGTTTTTTGCAACTTCATATTTCTAAAAGTCCATAAATTTTAAATTTTAGGGTGTTGATATGTAATTACATATTGTTCATTGAGCCATTCGAATTTTTTTGATTTTCACATTTTTTGTGTAATTTTTAAATATTTTTAAGGTGTTTTATATAAATTTTAGCTTTTTAAAGGGGTTATTTATAAATTTTCAATTTTTAGAGTGTTATTTTTAAGTTGTTTAGAGGACAGTTCAAATTTTTATATATTTTATGGTTTTTCATATAATTTTTAGAATTTTCAATTAAGGGGTCAACACAACTAAATTTATGAAATTATTCATGAATGTGTTTCCAATATTTATAATTAAAGAGTCAACACAAATAAATTCATCAATTTTTATTGGTGTAGTTTTTCCTAAACTTAAAGGTCTATGCCACATCTACTACTTTTGAGTTTTAGTTTAAGGATATTTTAGTAAATTAGATTTGAATTTTAACTTATATATA
>BQKN01038938.1:0-24748 GCA_022839385.1 Asparagus kiusianus | reverse complement strand
TCGCAAATGCAGTGATTAGAAAGTCGTTTGATTGTGACTTCCATTGCTGGAACTTGATGGGGGTCAGCTATCCATTATGATTTTTAGACAGCCTACAAGTTTCCAATTAAAAAATTTAGGTGTTATGTCTGGGTCCATTATTCTAGGGATAAGTGGTGGACAATGATGACCAATTATGTGTTGAACCATTGGGGACGTGAATTAGCTGAAATAGGATTATCCGTTCCCATACATGCTAGTATGCACGGGCTGCAGATTAATGTCGGCCACTTCTTTGTTTTGTTCGAGATTTATAATCCGGACACCAACACTTGTCTGACCAAGAATGGAGAATTAGGACTCCCTCTTCACGAGATGATGAAGGTCTTAGGGCTACCCATGAGTGATGTACCTTATCAAGAATTCTTTCCAACATTTAGTCAGCTGAATATGATGAAAGAATGAGTTACCATGGCTTATGACACTCTATGGGAGTTGACATGTCATTATTACACTGTTATGGCGGAGATGGAGATTAAGACCAAGAAGAAGTCTCCGCGGATCAGCTTGAAGTAATTTGCCGACTATCTGTTCAAGAACCTCGAGAATCATTCAAATCAAGCAGTATGTGAATTACCTCCTTTAACCCTATCAGAAATTAATAGGCTATTGGAGAAGACAAATGCTCAGACATATACTTCTCGCTTAGAAGATGGATTCCCCTATGGCACCAAGTTCAGATCATTTTTATGGCAAGCTAGCACGAGGATTAAGCCAACAACTCTTCTAGCCGGGTATTTGGCTATCTGGCTAAAGAAGTGTGTGGTACCTCATCAGCCTTCAGATGTGATACCGATCAAAGTCTTATATCCAGCAGTGCAGTTAGAGATGGGTCACAGGCTATCTTTACTCCCGGCAATGATCGCGAACATTCATAGTGGGCTCCGTTATTTAGCCACGACATTTACACAAAAGGGAAAGAAGCCCTCTATTGAGATCCTGATTCCCAAACTCAAACTGTCGTATACTTATTTGATGACCTGGTTGGTTCTTCATCGGCCAGACCTGATGTCAGCTCCCGAAGCTGTTAATCCAGATTTCCCCCTATTGCAAATTTTAGAAGTATCTAGGTGGGTAGTTAAACAATGGCATGACGTGTCCCGGCAGTTCAAAGTTCATAAATGTTGTTATTTTTTCCGTGCGTCTCATAATTTTCTGGCACTTATAATGACACCCTATTGGACATTGAAGAGCCGATGCAAGATCATACTGTATTAGACGTCAGATGCTTCAGATGGTTAATGACCATTCGTCCCGACTATCTAGTTTTTAGAGTAAAGAACGTCTACAGCATTGAACTATACCTCCCCTGCAGATTTGCTTGCCGGTTTGGCTATGACCAGCTATACATCGGCAACACGAACAAACAACTCAGAGTTTGTGGGGGTCTTATTAATGGAGTAAAGGCGTGGTTGTGGAGCATAGTTGGCTGTACAAATGCTCAATTTGACCTTCCGTTGGCGGTGCCTCCCTTACAGATGATATTCTTATATTATAAATGGCTTATAGCTACCAACGCCACTACCAGGAAGAAGAGGATCTTAGAGTTAGAAGCAGAGGTTGCATCTTAACGTGCTACAGAGGTTGTCCATGAAACCGTGCTTTCACGAAAAGGAAAGAAGCTTGCTGAGTCTTCAAGAAAAGGAAAGCAAATTGCTCATTTAGATGACATTGAAGAGGAACTTCAGACTAACGAAGCAGAGACCTCTGAGGAAGAAGGTGAAGCTAACATCAGGTCTGGGGATAAGGTTGAGGGTGCCGAGCCTAATATTGGTGACGAAGAGAGAGAGGTTGGTCTCCCTTCCTCTTTCTTAGAAAGAGGGTATGTGAACCCTTTCGTTGCTCACAGGACTCATCATGCTGATCCATTTCAATCACCAGATGCTCCAAAAAGGAGGAGGGAGAGGGTTGTTCTGACATCTCCTAATCGGATGACGGTGGAGGTCCTTAGCGGAGATGAAGAGGAAGAAGATACAACGCCCCTCACTTATAAAAAAAGGTCTCGATCTTCAACTCGTGCTCCAGCTCAAACCCAAGTCTCCCCAAGAGCCAAGTTACACACCAAATATCATCATGAGATCTTTGAGACTCCGGGAGAAGCGTGTCTATTAAAGAGGAGTAAGATGGTTGTACATCGACAACGTACTTCTCTACCTGCCTTAGAAGCGCAATCCACCCATTATGCTCCTTCTGACGAACAAGGTAGTGACTCGTCCCTATTTCCATTTTGCTATTTCCTATTTTTTAGGATTTAAACTTATTCTGCATTTGGTTTTCGTAGGGGGTCGAGAAGAAGGAGAAATTTTAGTTGATATTGCTTCTCCCATGTAGGCTGTCTAAAAATCACAATAGATAGCTGATCTCCATCAAACACCGATGATGGAAGTTACAATCTGACGACTTCCAGAAGTCTACAATTTGAAGACTTTCACGTAGATCGCTGAAGGTTACAATCTGACGACCTTCACGACAACTGATGAAAGCTCTAATCAATAGTCTTCACAATTAACATCGGGAGTTACAATCTGACGACTCTCACATATCCAAGAGCTAAAGCAAAGATTACAAAACGACGATCTTTACAGTGCTCTGACAGAAAGAGACTACAAATCGACGGTCTCTTCAAACCAAGACGTGGAAGTCCTCCCCGCGTACCAGCATCAAGATGCACCGCGTTCATAGCCACGAACGCAACTCAAACGCAGCTCAAGCTCGGCCACGAACGCAACTCAAACGCAGCTCAAGCTCGGTCACGAACGCAGCTCAAACGCAGCTCAAGCTCGGCCACGAACGCAGCACAAAAGCAGCTCAAGCTCGGCCACGAACGCAGCACAAACACAGCTTCCAAGCTGTCAAACGCAGCTGCCAAACGCAGTCAAACGCAGCTGCCATCCGCTGCCAAACGCAGCTTCCATCCGCTGCCAAACGCAGCTTCAAAGTTGCCAAACGCAGCTTTCAAACTGCCAAATGCAGCTTCAAAGCTGCCAAACGCAGCTTCCAATAAGACGCTACGTCCGAACCTCCAGACGCTGCGTTTAATTGCAGAATTCATGCCAGAACGTGGATTTTGCGTTTGACTCATTCAAACACGAGCTGAACGGTTTCAAAACCGTTTCCCACGATCTGAGAGGATCACAACTCCACTCAGGAGTGATTTAAGGGGGCGGTTTCATCCCATTAGCCCCACTTAGGAGCGAATTAAGGGGGCGGTTACACCCCTTAAACCCCCTATAAATAACTAAGAAATCAGCTTAGTTCGGATCTGGCTTTTGGGGGGCTGGCTTTGGGATCCTTCTTCTTAACAGCAAAGAAGAGATCCTTGGCTTGTTTAGCCAATTACGGTTAAGGTTAAATCAACTCGTTCAGAGTTTCAAACTTGCCACGCAAGTCCTCCACAACGTCAAATCGTGAGGAGGAGATATCGTTCCAGTGAATCAAGACGTCGGATCGTCAACGAGAAGCAAACTCGACACGAGCATTCGAGGGAGGCATCTCATCACCACCGTGAAGAACCCATAATTAAACAAAGGGGAGAACCAGATTCGTTCTCCTCTCTTTTGTAATCGAATTGTAACCGAGATTAAAGGAATACAAGTTAATTTTCTTTTATCATCTTTATTGCAATTTTCCTACAAACATCCCAGCATTATGGAAACCGAGGAACCCAGCTTCATTCAACAAATGCATGACGCCATGGATGACAAACCTGCCGGTGTCCAAACAACTTCCCCTACTGACATCAATCCACAAACTCCAAGCGCATGTACGGATATTTTCCTATTCGGAGGGCAATTCCGAGAGATGAGTGAGTCAGAATGCGTACCTCTTCTAATGACATGTGCACTTTATCTCCTTTTAGTGAAACTAATGGAAGCGGATGCAAGTAATGGAGTTGTCGAACCCATCGCAGCTATTGAAGGTACTTATTTCTATTTTGTGTAGGCTCATACATATATCTATGTGTTCCTGATTTAGTATATCCTGTAGATGCCACGATGAATGAACCGGTTGAAGGGGAGACCGCTCACGCTGTTGAGGTCGATGATTTTAATGAATACAACCTCGATCTTGATCTTTCGGAAGACGACCATCAGTATATCTCCGATTTATTATCGGGAAAAACTCCTGGTACGGCTACAGGACCAATTGTTGGAGTTGGTTCAACTGAAGCTGGTTCCTCTGAAGGTAAGGATTTTATTCTGTAACCTCCATTGTCTCTTTGTCAGTTGATGCGGCATAAACATATACCAAAAATTGTAAGTGTATAATTAATCAAGTTATAGTATAAAAAGTTATCAATCCCACGAGGAAGGTATATTGTAGGAGAAAATTAGATTCGGTTCTTATTTTTTGTGCGTGACAATTAGGAGCAATAAAAATTATGATTGTGGAGAGATATGAGTAGTGTTGTGAATATGTGCAAAAATCAATAAATGATATTTTAGATTATAGAAATGAAGAGTGCATGTGATAAAGAATAAATGAAAACATAAGGAAATAAAAATAAACGAAATAAAAATCAAGAAACAAATAATAGAAAATCAAGAACTAAGGAAAAATCAAGAAAGAAAAGATGAAGGATATAATTAAAGATATGAGAAATCTAGAATTAAATTCCACTAGCTAATTTCAATTACAAAATATGAACTATTCTCTTTTTATCATATTTTACTTTAGATTTATTAAGCATAGACTATAAAACCATTTAAGGAAAGTATAACCTATCAAATTATCATCTAAGCAAAATTAATATTCATGACAAGAACAACAACTCGATAATAATTCTAGAATTCATAAGCATAACCTATCAAACCACTTAAGATAAGTATAGACTATCAAATTCTTCTTCTATCAATTAGTTCTCTAGTTGATTATCCTATACATGATTATTTTAAGCATAAGAGAATAATTCATACAATATAAAGGAAATTAAGCTAATTTCATGTAATTCTAAGATTCCTACAAGAATTAGTTCCATATCTTAAGAAATAAAAACAAGGAATGAAATGAAAAGAATAAGAACTAATTATAAAGAAAAAAAATAAGAACAAGGAACTTTATACTATGAACAGGAAATAAATCTAACTAAATTGCAAAAGAAATAATATGCAAGAAAATAAATCTACTCTACAAATTAAAATGTAAAATAAAGACAAGAAAATAAATCTATTCTACAAGACATGAATGTAAATCTAAACTAATAAGCAATAAGAAAGAAATTACTAAAAAGAAATGAAAAATAAAAGAGAAGAATAAAATAAAAGAAAACCTTCAAATTGATCTTCATCTCCATCATCATCATCAAAAAAATAGAAGAAAATTTAAAGTGGTGAAAAAAATTCTTTTATTGATTGCAACAAAAAGTTATAATTTTTGGAAGGTCTTCTCAATTAAGAGTAACCCCCCTCTCCAAATAGAGTTATAAAATTTTTCACACCCCTAATCCCTCACTCTCTACCCTTATTTATAGTAAACATCAATGAATGTGGACTCTTGGATCAAAATCTTATCCAAAAACCTTGAATTTTAGCCTTAGATTCGTAACAGACTGACGTTGGCATCGATACAGGCATTGATGCCAGCACCGATACAGGCATCGATGCCAGCATCTACGCCATCATCGATGCCTACTATTTCTAAAATCTAACTTCACAGATGGCTTCGTCTCGTCAAGATAGGTGATTTTCATATATTATATGTTAAATTCCGCCTTCCGGATTAAGAGATATCGTCGTTTCTTTACGGCCAACCATCTTGAATACATTTTTTTTTCATATTTGATTTTTTATTTTCTCCGGCTTCTACAAGCTACTCAGCTTGATTCTGGGCTTGGGTTTTTTGGCTCTTGCTTGTGTTCTTCACTTAATTTATGGGTTTTTTTTAGAGAAGAGATCTTCGGTTTTATTCTTGATTAACCTGTAATTAAAGATAAAAACAATTATTAGTGGTATATTTATTCATATAAAATAGATAATGAGGGTATAAAATTATAATAAAAATATGATTATCATAAGTTAACTTTAAATAATCATATGAGAGTTTTAATTATAGGACCAGTTGCTGAGATCGGTGTAACTATAATTATCGGAATGTTTGATTAGCCTGAGGGTCTTAGTTTCTTGTTGTTGGTAGGAACCAAGGTCGAGGCCCAATTATCAGTTCCTAAATCTCAATCTCTCACCCCTTTAGACCCAATGATGATAGAAGTTACTGCTACCACTATGGTTAGTCTTGTAGCAATAACTGTGAGACCAACCGAAGAAGTTGGTACAGCGACAGCTATTGTATCCGGGATGCCTCCGTCTGTTCATGAAGTTGAAAGGGTGGGAATGGATATAGAACATCCAACTGATGTAGCCTCGCCTAAAGCTGGAGGATCTTCTAGTGGACTCGGTATATTTTCGCCCGCCACTACTTTTGGATTCTAAGTCTCGAATATTTATTCAACTTTTCTTTCGAGCACTTATTTTCTTTTGTCTTTACTATAGCGCCTTCTCCGTTATTGCTTGAGTCCATTAAGTCCCTAACATCTGATGCAGACCCGGACAAGACTTTTATCTGCTTAGATATTCAAAGTTTTGTCTATTTCTTGAACCTTATGATCGATCGAATTCTTCATAAAGGATCGCCTTTTGATGGCTTTAAGAAGTCACTCGATCAACACATATCAGGGATTAGAGAATATGGATATCCTGAATTGGCCGATTTGATTGAAGAATACCTGGTTCAGTTGAAGCATCAGGTCAAAAACTTGAAGGATCTTCAGAATAGTGGCCTTTCTTCTTATGTATCGGTCCAAATAGATCTAAGACTGCAAGCGTGGCATGATTCACAAAAATCAGCTGAGCTCGAGCTTCAAAAGTTAAGAGACCATGTAACCCAGATGAGATTAGGTATTGCCATGAAGGTACAGGCTAAGGCTGGTTTATTCCAATCTTTAGAACTACGTCGAGCCCATATAGCCCGCTTGGAAAAGGAGCTTGCAGAGGCCAAAGATGTTGAGGGTATCCTGGAGCTTGATTTGGCTGAAGCTGAACGTGTTGAAATAGACTTACTCAGACAACTGGAGCTTCAAGATAAAAGGCTCACTGAGACAGAACAAGAAGTTCTCCAGGCTCAGAACACCAGCGAGGAATCCTTATGAGCTAATTTGAAAGCTGAATTTAAACAAGCTTATGCAGAAGCGCTCTCAAAACTCAAAGGACAAATTTGTAATTACAAGTTATATTTAGATTAAGAACATTTCTCTTGTAATGACACTTTTCTCATATTGGAACCTATTTTCAAGTTTTTTAATGAATAAAGTGAACTCTTTTGTTTATTAAAATTTTATTATGATTACTCATTCTTATTTAGAATAAATAAACATAATATTCATAGGATTTTTGGCAAACCCCCAGCCATCAACGGATTTGATGTGCCTTTACCGATTACCATTTGAGTCGGGTTAGTATGTAAATTATCTAGATCTATTTCACATATAACGTTGGGTTAAAATAATTAAACTCTCTTAGGCTTTAAACTACAATGTTGAATATGTAGGCTACATATGTTAGATGTAGACTTATATCTAATAAGGGTTCGAGATAACGTCCTCCATGCATAAAAGGCATGGATTCAGAGGTGTTGGTGGGTTACTTCTTCTTGGTAAAAAGATGAACCCGAAATTAGAGAGGAAGAATTTTATATTCTATCTCCTGGTCTTTTTTTGTTGGTATTTTATATTCTATCTCCTGGTCTTTTTTTGTTGGTATTTTATATTCTATCTCCTGGTCTTTTTTTGTTGGTATTTTATATTCTATCTCCTGGTCTTTTTTTGTTAGTAGAGATGAACACAAAATCAGAGAGAAAGAATTTTATATTCTATCTCCTGGTCTCTTTTTTGTTGGTAGAGATAAACCTAAAATCGGAGAGGAAGAATTTTATATTCTATCTCCTGATCTAAGAGAAACTCAAAGTGGGATCTCCATTTTAAGAATCCTGAAAAGTAAAACTAAGAGTGGGATCTCCACTGTGAGAATCGGAAAGATCTGGATAGCTCTAACTTTTATAGTATTGGTTACCCAGTTTGAGGATGAATTTTTCGTTCATCGAAATGAAATTCTGACTTTAGCCAAAGCTGTAGACATTCGACAAAAGAGGAATTTATGGAAACCTTTCGTTTATTGAAAGGAAGTTCTGATTCTGAAAATGGACCTCTCATTCATGGAAGGAATTGGGAGGGGATTTTGGCTTTGGTCCTACTTGTAAGAAGGTTTGACCAAATGAGAGTTGAGACAATTCTACCTTTTATAGGTTTGATTGTTCAAATTGGATTGAGGCCTCTTCATTTATCGAAAGGGGCTCTCGGTTTTGAAAGTGGAACTCTCGTTCATGGAAAGAATCAAGAGGGAATTTTGGCTTTGGCCCTAACTGTTTAAAGGTTTGACAAATAAGAAGTGGGAGTGGGGTACAAATAAAAGTGGAAATGTTGACTTGTACAAATCACTCGGTGGGGGTTTTTAGTGTCAAGCAATAAGGATCTAACATAAAGGGACTTACTGATTGCTATGGATCAGTAGATTAAACTTTTGGATGTTGTATCATTACTTCAACAGTAGGAGTGTTAAAGACTAGATACAGTGGGAGTTTGAAGGATTTTAATCTATGAAGGATTTTGGTGGACCCACCGTCAATTAATTTGATCGGTAAGGGATTTTATGGTGAAGGGTTGTGAATCATCGAGCACTCCACAATTGCATCACGGGGGTTTCGTGAGGAAAGATTGACTATATGCAGTCGTTGAATCTCATCTCAACGAAAAGATGCTTGGAAAGTCTTAGTGGTAGGTTCTTAATTATTTTGAAAATAATTAGATAATCACAATGGGAAATTCTTAATCATTTTTTATAATAATTAAGAATGAATTATTCATATGATCTGTTTCTATCTGGAATAATCGACTGATCTTGGGTTATCCTTAAAAATACATTGTACAGTATTCTCTAGGAACTTCCCATCTAAAGAGGTTATCTTGAACGTACTAGGGGTAGTACTTCTTCAGGAACTTCTCATTTATTGACATCATGATTTTGTGGTCATCTTGGATGATCAGACGATATGCACCATTTGAGTAAACGGTTTGTGTAAATAATTTCTACTACAAACGGTCCTTCTCATTTGGGTTGGAATTTTTCTTTTTTCTTGGAATTAAGAATCATGGGCCGCCGAACAGCAAGAACTAGATCTCCTTCCTTGAAGCTTCATTGTCGAACTCTTTTATCAAAAGCTTGAGAAATTCTGGCCTGATAAAACTCGATTTGTTGCTGAGCTTCCAAGCGTTTTTTATCTAACATATCTAACTCTTCAAGATGTTTTTGATATTATTCTTTCGTCGTCATTCCTATTGCGAGAGCAATGCGGAGAGAGGGGAGTTGTATTTCCAAAGGAATGACAGCTTCACATACATATACTAAGGAATATGGAGTCACTCCAGTTAATGTGCAGATAGTGGTACGATAAGCCCACAGAGCTTCACCAAGTTTGTCATCCCAGTCTCGCTTGTTGACTCTTATAAGTTTTAACAAAATCTTGATAATTATCTTATTGAAAGCTTCAGCAAATTCGTTAGCTATGGGATTATAGGCCATTGATGAAACGTCCCGAATTCTAAATTTCCCGCAAAATTTGATGAATACGTTGCTGACAAATTAAGGGTCATTCTCATGTACTATTCATCTTGGGACACCATATCGGTATATGATATGGTGTTTGATGATTTGACAATATAGCTCGTCTTTACTTCTTTAAGCGGGACCGCTTCAGCCTATTTTGAGAAGTAATCGATGATTACCAGAATAAAACAGTCACCTTTGACTGAAGGCAAAAAAATAGGACCCGCGATATCCATTTCTCATGTTTCAAACGGCCACGATGTAGCTGATGAGTGTAAATGTTCTGGGGTTGGTGCATGTAATTCGCATGAATTTGACATATATGGCACCGTTGGGCATAATCAACCGCGTCTTTGATCATGGTTGGCCAATAATAACCCATTCTTCTGAGCCGATCACAAAGTTTAGGACCAGGTTGATGTGCACTGCATATTCCATCATGCGCCTCTTTAAGAGCTTCTTCCGCTTCTCTATTATATAGACAACGAAGTAATAGACCATTATATGAGTGACGATACAATATTTGTATCATAGTGTTGTAGTAAAATCTTGGCGTCCTTCGCCGGACCAAATCCCTTTCTTTTGCATCTTCAGGTAAAATACCATGTAGGACGTAATCGATGATAGGGAAACACTAATCTCGAGCTTCAAGTTCGATTCTCATTGAATGTGCCTCTTTGACGATTGAATTATAAATTTGCACAATAAGCTGGTGAGTTCTCTCTGTGACTAATTGTTCTGTCTCGAGAGGTTGTGCTAAAGATACAGCTAATACCGTTAATGCATCTGCATATGCGTTTCTGAGACGTGGAATGTACTCGATGAAAATTCTTCAAACGAGTTCGCCATTTCAACGATCGCCTGGTAGTATGGAATTAGATCTTGGTTTCTGACCTCTTACTCTCCTCGTATCTGATTGACTATCAGTTGAGAATCACCAAAAGCTTTAAGGTATTTGACCCCCAGCTCTTTGACGAAATTAAGTCCAATTATTAATGTATTTTACTCAACAACATTATTAGAGCATGGTTCGGTCAATGAATAGGCTCGAGGCAATACGTGTTTCTCAGGGGAAATTAGTACGACTCCGACCCCTAAAAATATTTTCGAACATCTGGGAGTGCTTGCTACGTTGATTACTCGTGAAGCTCCATCGAAGTACAATTGCCACACTTGTTGATGTGAAGTGGTGTTGACTTTGTGAGTTTCATCTGGCAAATCTTTGTACAATTCAGCTATATCTTTTGTAGGATTAACAACCAAAAGATCACAAATTGCTTGACCTCTAACCGACTTCTGCTGTTTGAAATGCAGGTTGTATTAGGATAAGAGTAGAGCCCACCTAGCTAAATGACAGTTCATGGAGGCAGGTTTCATCATGAACACTCGAATTGAGTTCACGTTGGAAATGACATAAATTGTCTGTCCAACTAGGTAATGCCATATCTTTTGAATTGCGGACACTAAGGCAAGACATTTCTTCTCAATCATCAGATATCGAGATTCGGTGCCTACTAACGTATGACTTAGATAATACACCGTTTGCTCATGACCGTTATCGTCGTCTTGTGTAAGCAATGCACTTAACGAATGGCTCATCACTTTGACATAAATCAAAAATGGTTTACCTGACTTATGTGCAACGATAATAGGCGGATTCGCTAGATATGTTTTGATATCCTCGGATGCTTTTTGACAGGCTTCATCCCAAATGAATGACACGCCTTTCTATGTGAGTTTAGAGAATAACTGACATTTTTCCAAATGTTTGATATGAACCAACGAATATAAGTCAATCGTCCCTGCAATCCTCTGAGTTCCTTAAGATTTCTCGGGGGTTACAATTCATGTATCACTTTCACTTTGTCGGGATTGATGTGGATAGCTTTTGTAGTTATGACAAATCTAAGGAATTTACCGCTGGACATTCCAAGAAAGGATTTAGTAGGGTTCATCATCAATTGATAACTCCTCATAAGATCGAACATCGTCTTCAAGTCATTAATATGATCATTCTTGTCACGGCTCTTAACAACCAATTCATCAACATAGCATTCAACGATCTTCTGAAGGTATTCTTGAAAGATCTTCGTCATTACTCGTGGTATGTAGCGCCGACGTTCTTTAATCCAATAGGCATGACTGTGTAACAAAAAACGCCTAGGGGTGTCCTAAACGTGGTATTCTTTTCATCATTCGGGTTCATCTTAATTTAATTGTATCCTGAAAATCTGTCCATAAATGACATTCTCTCGAATCCGCATGTGTTGTCAATGATGACATCTGTAATCAGTAAAAGAAAGTCGTCTTTAGGACAAATGGTATTCAGATCTCTGAAGTAAATACAGATTCTGATTTTCCCATTCTTTTTGAGAACCGAGATAATATTTTCCAACCAATCAGGATATTGTTCTTCTCTGATGAAGCCTGAATCAATCAATTTCTTGACTTCTGCTTCTATCACTTGCATAATTTACGGACAAAACCGTCTCTGTTGTTGTTTGATAGGTTTAATACCCGATTTAATGTTAAGGTTGTGCATTACCACATTTAGATCAAGTACTGGCATATCTTCGTAGTTCTAAGCAAAAACACTAATATATTCTCTAATAAGGGTAATTAATTCTTCTTTCTCATCCGACAGAAGATTATTACTAATAAATATGGGCTTCGGATTGGCTTCGTCACCCATATTAACCTGGACTACTTTATCTTTAGTAGGAGATTCCCTCTGTTCGAATCGGTCACCATATTGAATGTTCATATAATGTATTCAGGGATCTTCCCAAGTGGGTAATTGATCATCCTCTTCTGTTGTAGAAGGATCGATCGAGGCCATGTTTGACATTAAGACTTTGAACATTTCTCCAAAGCTAATATCAGAATCCTAACCTGAGGAATCAGATGAATACCCGTTTTTATTTGTTAACTGGTCGATGACTTACCAGCAACATTCGTCATCAGATGACGAGGTATAACCTAAACCTATTATATGGCTATAATAATTATTAGATTTTCCTTTTGATACATAGGCAAGATGGGGCGAAACCCGAGTACATTGACCAAAATGAAGACCTTCACCGAGCGTGAGGTTGTACCCTTGCTTCTTCATGTAGTCACTTGCTTGTGAATTATATCTGAAGAAATATCGTCCAGGCCTTTCATCAGCAGTATTAGTTTCCAAGAAGAGATCGGAGGGTGGGGATGACTGCCCTTTACTAAAGATTATTTTTTTCTACCCCTGCCTTTGTAGGTAGGACTAGGGTTGTTCCGAAGGAGTCTTGGATGCACTTCTTCATCGTGCAAGACGATCAAAGCAACATGTGTATGTTGGGATTGTCATACAGTTTCTGCATTATATCACCGAGATAATATGAGTACTCTAAATCATCATTTATTATTTCATCGGCAAGTTGCTAGTTACAACTTTCATCCGATGACTCACCACCATCAAGATCGATTACAAGAGGTTTAATATCATTTAGTACAAGACCTTCACTATAATCAAGCCCGGATTCGGTATCAGCTTCTTCTCCGTTATCCGTGTCATGGGCCGATGGTTCAATATCAGATCGGTACCATAAAGAAGGGAGTCAATAAAGTAATTTTCTAACCCTTTAAATGGTTTCTTATCCGTGACCACCGTCTTGACCTCATTGTTAGTGTTAACATATTTCAGACACTGATGGAGGGTGGAAGGAACTATAATATTGCTGTAGATCCAAGGGCAACACAACAACAAGTTATAAGAAGTCTCTACATCAATCACATAACACGTGACCTCCGACTTCAAATCTCTAAGTTAACACTTCACCCGGATCTTTCCCAATGGCTTAGACCCACTGGTGTTGAATCTGTAGATAACGGATCCTGTGGAGGCTAATTTGCTAGCAGAAATTCCAAGGTGGTACATCAGTCAAAGTGGCATGATACTATCAGTGAAACCCGGATCGGCTTAGATCCGGTTAACAACGCTTGAGCCAACATATCCGGTGAAATACAAAGGCTTATCATGCTTTGAGTTCTTCACTTGCATATCTTCTTTGGTAAAAGCAATGTAAGGAAATTTTGTGGCCGCCAAATTACAATATTGAACCGATGACTCCTGTTCTTCAGGGGCTGGCATAATCTGAGTGAGGAACACGTCAGAATTAGCTAAAGCTTATTATAAAGCTTCACTGGTATCTTTTGAAAGGCGCAACAACTCGTATAGAGTGATCCTCGCTGGGATATTGGCTAACTGAGCCATGACATCAAAATGGTATGGAGCATTCGAACTTTCCGGTTAATCTCTTCTAATCGGTCGATTGAAACGAGTCTGCTTCAGAATTTGAACTTCTTTGTGCTGGGATTCCTTCTCTTTTTGCTTAGCCAACTGTTGAGGTTTTTTCAGCCGGTATAGGGGGAGTTGCAACCACCCCCAGCTCGGCTAAGGTTTTGGAAGGTGCGGTCTTTACCACCCCCTATTCAGCTAGTTGTTCGGACGCACTAGGATAGTTGAAGTTGTATTCATTTTCACTCCTGGTAGCAAAGGCTTCATGTTCTTCCTCAGAAAGTGGTAAAGTTGGAATTTCTTCATCATTTTTTTCAAGAATTACCGAGGCTTCGTAACAAGACTTCTATTTTCCTTTGCCTTCCAACTTCTTCTTAGATGAGGATGTCATCCATTATTTATCTTCAAGCAAATCAGGATGGACCCAGAGGATTTCGCCATTTGGAGTTGTATGTGACACAAGTCCCTTTCGACGTTATCCGTGAGGGTCATCGTTAACAATTTCCATTTTAACCATTGATACAAATTCGGGTTGAAACCATGATAAAGGAACTGAACCAAAGATAATGGATACTGCATTCGTGCCTACTTTCTTCTCTTTCGGCTTCGCGGTCACAATACCAATGTCAATCAAGGTTTGTATTTTGTCTTTTAAGACATAACATGCCTTGGTGGGATGATGGACCCTTCTGTGATATGCATAATATTTCGGGTCTATAGTCTTCTTAGCTTCTTCCTGATTCGTAATCGATGGTAGTTTGATCTTGTTATTATCCAAAAGATACTTAAAGATAACCGGTACTTCATCGTCCTTGAAAGAATATTCTTTCGAAAATCTAGGTTCCGAAGTCTTGGGCTGCCTTGGAGATTATTGTGATTTGTGTAGCAGCTAGAAAGGTGATTATTATGATTGTTCTTATTGCGGTTATTATGACGTTTGGTGAGCATCAACAGCAGTCGTAGGCCCCTTTCCTCTACCTTGAGGATTAAAATTTTGTTTTTGAGGATTAGCTAGTGGTTGACCTCTCTCAAGCTTCTTTCTCTTGAGAAAGCATTCGGCTTGTTCACCCCGCACTTTTAATTCTTTTTAAGTCTTGGAAGGTACAACCCTCATGACTTTTAGGACATCTAAAGAAAGGTTATTGTGGTATGTCTGAAGGATGAACTCTTCGGTGAGCGGATCTTAGTAATTTATCGCTTTGTTTCGGAACCGTTTGACGAAGACATCAACTGATTCCCCATCTTTCTGTTCCTCATCCAACAAAGTACTAATCGATACATTGGTGTCATTATTGAAGAAATTGGTAAGGAATAAACTTTTCATATCATCCTAACTGTTGATACTTTCAGGCTTAAGACGCCAGTACCAATCGAAGGCGGCCACACAAAGGGTCCCAACGAATGACCGGGCCATCAAAGCCTCGTTTCTGGAGATTGCACCAAAATGAGACTTGAAATAAATCAAGTGTTGAGTGAGTGAACTCTTGCCATCAAAAGGAGTGAAGTTAATCAGACTGAAATTTTTTTTTTTGGGGGGGGGGTAGGGAATTGAATCTCACTCCCTTGGATACGGGCACGGAATATCCGTATTCTTCACTTCTTGAGCCGTCATCAAAGCATTGATTTTGTTTTCAAGCTCCTTCATTTTTTTATCCTCATCTGTATTCTTCTTCGGGTAAGTTTGAGAAGGTTGGATAAGCGACTTGGCCGGACCACCCTCAAAATTATCTTTATTAGGAGGAGGATCGGCAAAGATAGTTTCATCCACCTCTTGGTCACTATCAACTTTAGTTATTCGAATAGGTATATTATTATGCCGGCTAGACTCGGGCTTGTGACTTGATTCCGGTTGTTGTAGATGTTGTTGAGCTTGCAAATCCCTCATCTGTTGCATCGTCAACTCCATCTCTGTTTTTATTTTCAGCCCTGATCTCTTCTCGTTGCTTAGCTAAAGCTTCTTGCAACATTTAGGCTAACTGATTAGGCGTAATTGTGAATGATTCTCTGGCTTGTCCTACACTAGACATTGTATCATCGGAAGCAAGTGCCGTCTTCTAAAGATATTCCTTCATGCATCCTCTTATAATCTCTGCGACGATTGACTCTTAACTGTAATTGTGACATCTTTTGAGAAAGACCCCGGCCAACCCTTTCTCTTGGAGAGAAATCAAGGTTGGAATTGGTGGCACGTTGTCTTCTTCTGTCTATCATATTGATTGTGACTTCAGGGAATTTATCCTCTTGAACAACAAGCTTTTTGCGAAAACGTCTTGGCTTGGGCTTTGATGTTTTGGTGGAAAGTCTCTAGAATACAGAAACTCTTAACAGAACGGCTTTAGAGTAACTACATTCAGACAACACTGCTTTAATAAGCCTTTCACATACATAATGAGGACTTGTTTCTTGAACAATCCTCTTCCGTGATTTGTTTCCACCCTTAGTTTGATAGTACAACTCATCAGTATGGTGACCAGAGCAACCTATCTTCTGTTTTTATATTTGAACCTTGTTGACATACCTAGGACGACTTGTTGTCGCCTATGAGCGATCCGAGGTTACATGTTTAGATCCACCCCTTGCGGGCATGGAGTCTTTACAGGCCCCAAACAAGAGGAAATCCGAGTTTTCCCCTTCTGGGATTGTTCTATCCTGATAGGAGGATATTTAAGACCCCCAGCGTAAGAATTTGCCCGGGGTTCATTCACCGGACCCAAGCGTTCTTTGACTGGAGCTTTGCCTTGATTATCAAGTAAAGGACCGAGACAATCTGCAATTGTGAGCTTAAATTTTGATAGGTCAGGACTGACCCATGGCTTCACTGATGACGTAGCAGATGTGGTTGTAGTAGATGGACCAGGAACGAGTGTTGATGGAGTCGAATGAGAGGCCTTAGAAGCTTCCCTTTGGCCGAGACACTTGTGTGTGTCTCGGATACATCTCCTTTGTCCGAGACAGTTACAAGTGTCTCGGACACAATCCCTTTGGCCGAGACACTTATGTATGTCTCGGATGAAGTTCTTTTGGTCGAGACACTTACAAGTGTCTCGGTTGAAGGATGCATCCCGTCGATTTGATTTTTGCACAAGTTTATATTTGGGAATCCAAACTTGACTGGTTCTTGGTGATTCTTTAGACACTATTTCCTTCTTTTCATCTCGTCTTTGGTCAAGAGAGCATGGGCACGAGCGTCGTTTGTACAATGTTTTTGTATACGTTCTTTGAGGGTCGAATGAGCCCTTTTGACGAGATTCCATTCCTCTGTTGTAAGTTTAGCAGAGATGTGAGTGGTTTGTCATTAAGGCGACTGGACCATTTGATGTTTCCTTGACTCTAGGTCCGCGCAGTAGTGAACCCTATCGGTTTGCTCTAAGGCCTTAGCCATTTGACGAGCGTGACACTGATGTTATCTCTTACAAGCCCTCTTTGTCAGTATCAGTGGGCTTTGATTGATGACTCCTTAATTAGAGAAGAGTCATTATGAGCAGATGTGTTGCGAGTAGAATCCTCAGCAACAATGAGGCGAGAGTCATCACCCGCGGCATTCGACGGAGTCGAAAACTTGAAAACCTTCTTAGAAGATGAAATTTTCCTGCATTTGTGAGGCGAGTAAGACTTTGAGGATGAGGAAGACAGATATTCCTCAAACTTTGCTTGGTCGAACTCGTATTCAACCGTGGATTCAAAAGGTATATTGATTAATTGCGACACGACGATCTCGGTAGCAAGACCATTGACACCCACTGTGGTCGCTAGTGTGTTTGTGTTAGGAATAAGTTTTGTTATAGAATTCATTATAATTGTTTATCGATTACAATGAATACAAAAGAGCAAGTTTCGTGCTTTGTAAAACTACTCTTTACAACAAACAAAAAAAATCAAATTACAGTGCTCTTTAGAAACACACGCAAGATCGTTTTGGATCGCTGCTTGTGTGAGATTTTTTCATGTGCCAGGGGTGCGTGTTAGACCATGGACCACCGAATCACAGATTCAGATTGAACCGTGAAGGCTATTTGGGAATTCTTGCTTTGTTTAGAAGTAAGAAAAAGGAAGTGAATATCTTATCGATGTAAGATAAACACTCTTCTTAAGATCAAGTCAAAGCTTAGATCTTAAGGAATCATAAGAACTCTAAAAAAATGATTGCACGTGATGAAGACTCTCTCTTTCTTGCTTAGAATTCACTAAATTGCTCAAGTCTCTTTGCTTAATCTGCTAAAAAATGCTCTGTCTTCGTCAGTGATGGTCATAAGGGGGTATTAACTATAACTGAAGTCAGAAGTTGAAAAAAGGTGTGTCGAAGAGCTCCTATTTCCGAGACTGTTGTAACTGTCTCGGAAGCGTGGTTGATTTTCCATTTCCATTTCTGAGATAGTTACAACTGTCTCGGAAGCATACTTCATTTTTTAGTCGTTTTGTAACTGCTTTTCTCGCCTTTAAATGCCATGCTTTCTGTAGTTATGAGCGTGATTTTTACTTGTAACGTCCTCATGTTCACACACGATCTCTGACATTTATGGAGCCATGTGGAGTGCACAAATATCTAGAAAACCGTCATTTGTATCATTTTAGCTTCCGAGACAGTTGTAAGTGTCTCGAAAGCTATAGCCTTCCTCATAGGTTCCGAGACAGTTGCAACTGTCTCAGAAACTGTGGGTTTTCTTCATGCTTCCGAGACAATTGTATGTGTCTCGGAAGCTATAAGCTTCCTCGTAGTTTTCGAGACAATTATAACTGTCTTGAAAACTATGAGTTTCTCTTATGCTTCTAAGACATGTTTTGCATCTTGAAACTTGCGTGATATGCTTTTTGTGTATTCTTTAGTTGATCTTTAGCTTTGGATGATCCTCTGCAACTTAGATGATGATATTTATCACATTCTCTCTATCTTGGGTTACGTATGATAATCTATAGGCAATTTTTGTCGCCTACATAAGGTTACTTATATAAACTTACATATGTTCTCTTACATTTTCTTCACTTTATTAAACTTTCCAAACAGAGTGAAATGAGTTTCCTTTGGTGCTCCTTACCAAATTACCGAATAATTTTTGTATATTACTTTAACTTCTCCTAACTTAACTTATCCTATATTTATTTAACTTTCCTTCACTAGGGTTAAATCCAAACAGGCCATAACGGCAAAGTCCCCAAAGCTAATGGAAGCTTTTAATGAAAAAACTCAAAAGAAAATAAAATGAAGAAGAAGAAGAGAAGGGGGTAAAAAAAAGGAAGGGTTTGGTGAGTAATAAGGCTTTCAATTCAGCTGATAGGGCTCACAAATTGAAAGAAAAAGAGAGGATAAAAACTAAGCATAGGAATGTTCTCTAATTAAGTGGTAATTTTAGAATATCTAATTATTCTAATCATAATCATCTATTCGAATTTTGAGGGTAAGTAGGATTCAACTACTATCATAAAAATCATTGTTGTATAAGAAACCACTAATATATTTTTTATATGATATAAACCACCAATATGAAAACTACTTTTGGGAATAGTAAAAATCGTATGTGGCTTCAATCAAAAAAATTTATATGCAGTTATATCTTATCCGTTGAAATTGGAATAAACGGATATGATTTGAGTAATTGAATCTTCTCTAATTAGATGTAATTGAGAGGATCCGAATTCAAAACTGAGAATTTAGTAGTGGTGCTAATATTTTTATTAAAGCTATTTACTAAGTAGGGATTTTGTTTTATAAATAGGGGAGTATTAACCTGATTTTCCCCCTTGAACATTATTATTCATTTTAAATTCAGTCACTTCCAAAAGCATTTTTAAAATCCCCAATGTTGGAATTGAATTTTTAAAGGGTATTCTCGATATAGCCCCTTAAATCTTTTAAAATTTGAAATTCATCCTTTAAATCATTGAAATTGATATTACCTCCTCTGATTCTTAGGGTGTTTCTAATTTTCCTTTCTAAGTAAGAGGAAAGTAGCAATTGTAGGCAGGGCTGGCCCTGGGGGTAAGCCTACTAAGCCCCGAGGCTGGCGTAACCCAGGGCCGGGGGTAACCCATCCCTCCCGCTCCTTCACCCCTCAAACTGTAATTATCTTTGATTTTTGAAGTGGCTTTGTAAGAGGACGTTTATGCAAAACTTGTTATGGGTTCTATTTGTAAAAGAACTCTAATGAATACCCAAAACCCTACCCAACTACTTTATTTCCATCAGCATCTCCTCTCCTCCTTTCCGTCTCTATTTCTCTCACAAAAAAATAAAAAAAGAAAGAAAGAAAACCGCTCCTCTCCTCCTTTCCAAGCCTACGATGGTCCGACCTTACTTTGCTCCCATCGGACCCATCCTTTCAGGCTTCACCCTGCTGACTCCTCTAACCCAATCATGTAAATTTTTTAACTAAATAAATTTAGGGTTTTTTTGGACAGAAATGTGGCGTTTTGATGTTTTGCAATGAAATTAAGATTTCTAATTTTGAATCTTGGCTGAATCTTAGTTATTGAATAATTGAATTAGGGGTTATGGTGTTTTGGAATGGGTTGCTTATCGAATTTTGTTAACTATCACTTTTACGGTTGCCTCGGTGGAGAGAAGTTTTTCCAATTTAAAATTGATAAAAAGTTATATTCCCACTACCATGTCACAGGAACAATTGAATGAATTGACAATGATATCAATTGAAAATGAATACTTGGAGAAACTTGAGTATTATGACTTAATTAAAGAATTCGCTTCAAAAAATTCAAGGAGAAGTATTTTTCTTTGAATTAAATTTGTCACGCCCGCTTCCCAAAATACCCGGGAATCAGAACGTGAACAAACCCGTAACGTATTAGATCAAGGAGAATAAATAAAATAATCATTTCTCCTCAACCTCATACGCTAAGTGTCTGGAAATAAATACAATACGAAGTCACAGGTCCCTGATCACAGATAGCAAGAATATAATAGACAAACTCAGAATAAATAATATATATCACAAATAAATTATCATCCAAGACATAATATTCGGGTCAAACATGCCCTTATACAAAACTGAACAACTGAATACTAGAAAAATATGAGATACATCATTTAACGGAAAAAGTAAGGAAAATACTACAAAAATATACTAAGACCATCAACTAAAAGAATAACTGAACTTCGGCCTAATCTTTAACTATGTCTACAAGGCACTCCTGCTAAGGATCCTCTGGCTCCTGGCGATCTCCCAGCTGAACCTGTTCTTCCTCTAAGTCTGACGTACACCAGAGAAAATAGGTGTATGTTAGCGTGCATGACACACGACAAGACCCTACAAAAGAAAATAGAACAAACGAAAACCAAAGCGGAAATCGATACGATAATAGAAATGACAAAAGGACGTGCAATTGGAAATCTGACAAAATTAACATGCAGATTCACTACTAAAACATGATAATTATAAGAATCCATAAATCAATCGGGTAACGAAATCATGCAGCTAGCGATCGGAAAAATCATCCAAGTGACAGAGTTATACAACTAGATGAATTAATACTTAAAAATTTATAACAAGAGATGTAGTACGTCAAGCGAAATAATCCAAATAAGAAAACCTTCATGTATATACCATATGTCTCAAATTGTAGATAATTAAATATCAATCC
The DNA here is from genome assembly GCA_022839385.1 of Asparagus kiusianus. Taxonomy (NCBI): domain Eukaryota; kingdom Viridiplantae; phylum Streptophyta; class Magnoliopsida; order Asparagales; family Asparagaceae; genus Asparagus; species Asparagus kiusianus. Next base: position 3,190 of record BQKN01038938.1, on the reverse strand, counting down.
CGATCTATGTATGAAAAGAAAATAATTGGCCTACATCTCACAAGACTAACAAGGTCCACCATAAAACACGCAAGCATATTATTCTTATTTTACATGTTATTTGAATTAGGGAATAACATTTTTATGTATATAATCGGGTCCCCGTAAACCTGTTCGAGGGCCGCCTTCAAGTCAAGTATTGGCCCTCTGGCCCATATATATAATACTCACGATATCACGATAACAGAAAAGCGCTGTGCCCATTTATATACATGCTATATTTTTTATTCAATTCCCCTTTATAACCCCATGTTTGACATATTAATTACGTAACTGTACATGAAATATCGTGCACTAGCCACGGAGTTACCGTGGAACGACTTCTATAAAATTATGAAAATAACAGTGACCCACAACACGTCCGATCAAGAGTGCATCATCTAGTCAACACTATAATAGTAATAATCAAGGAAACCTCATACCGGGATATCGATATCGAGGGAACTCGGGACTCCTCACATCGGGATATCGATGTTGAGTGAGTATAGTCATGCTTTTAAGCATGCTTATAAATCATACTTTTAACAGAAGTCGTCTTCATGTATAGTCTATCTTATTGGGTAACAACTAAGTGATAAAACAACAAGCTTTCATATAGCTATTCATGTCAAGCAATCCCACGCAGGTAATAATATATCACAGACTAATCTAATTAATTAACTCATAACAAATCTAGAAATTGAAATACGAGTCAATAAGTAAAGGGATCTTGTCTGCGAGGCCAAGGGGGCATGTCGGCGATGCGACGGCGGTGCTGCAGATACGGATCTGGATTGAAGGGGGTTGCGATGTCAGTGAGAGGAGATAACGATGACGGATCTGACGGTTGACTTGTGGAGCTGGACGGCGACATCGGGGCAAGAGCAGCTGCTATGAACGTTGAGCGGCTCAAGGAGGAGGTTGGCGAAGGTCGGATTTGGGGGTGGTTGCGGGTTGGCTGGGGGAGGCAACACGATGAGATGGGAGCGATCGATGGGGAGGAGGCCAGAGGCGAGTGCGGAGGGGCTGGGTCTAGCTGCGATGTGGAGGCGACGGGCTAAGCTTGGGGCTGATCGGATGGAGGCAGAGGTGGGTCTGAAGGGTGCTAGAGCTGAGGTGGGGTGCGTGGTCGGAGCTCGGAGCGGCGTGGTGGCGGGGGGAGCTCACGACGGGCTGGGGCGGAGAGGGGAGGCGGCTTGGATCTGGACGCGAGAGAGAGAAAGAAGAAAGGAGGCTGCGGGCTTGAGGTCAACAGGAGAGGGGAGCAGATCGGAGGAGGAGCGCTGGCGGTAAGGTGGTCGGAGGCTACAGGAGGAGGGGAGCTCAGGGAAGGAGCTCGGGCGGCAGATCTCATGGCTGAGGAGACGAAGGTGTGGAGGTGGAGAGGGGAGCTGTCGTGGCCGGAGTTGGGGTGAGAAGCGGAGGAGGCTCGACGGCGGCTTAGGCTTAGAGGATGATGGCGTCGCAGATAGAAGAGAGAACGAGAGAGGAGGTGATGTTGGCGGCGGATGTTTTGGGGAAGAAGAGAAGGAGAGAGAGAGAGGGGGGAGAGAGAGAGAGAGAGAGAGAGAGAGAGAGAGAGAGAGGAAGAGAGAGAAAGAAAAAAATAAACACACACACATATATATATCTAGGGTTTTGAAAATTAATTAAAAATAATAAAAATTTATAAAAAAGTTAAATAATTACCTAAAAATTATATACACATCAAAATGTACCAGATGTGGTATTATAACCAAAAATACGCAACAATAGAAATAATACAAAAAATTATGCAATTTAAACAAGAATAATTAATTAAAAATATAATTACTTATATTTAAAATTAAATAATTATGTGATAATTATCCACATAGTAAAAAGTACAAGTTATACTAATACAACCGATAATATATAATAGTAGAAATAATACAATAAATTATACAAATGATACGTAATTAATAATATAACGTATTATACGAAAATATACGTAATAATAATAATAATACCACGTATTATTCAAAATGATACGTAATAGTATCAGTAACTCAATGGATAAATTCTAGAATTTTTACTACACTAAATAAATTTATAAATATTTAAATCATTTAAATAAATATAAAACTTAGACTTTAAATCATAGAAAATTGTAGAAGTTCGAGAAAATTATAAATACTATTTTAAAAATTATAATTAAATATTTTAAAATACTAAAAAATTATTTTAACTAGTATCTAAATTCATGGTCTTTACAAAATTGTAGCACAAATATAATATCTTCTTATATGAATATTGATTTGCATGAGAATATTATCAGTTTGAGCCTAATATAGAATGCTAAATTGTATTATATGTATTTATTTTTATCGTTATTTTTTGTACCAAATTTTTAATATAAGTGGCAACCAAAATTGGATTGGGCTAGGGCAACCCGAAGCTCGGGGGTCGGCCCTGATTGTAGGGATCAACCAGAAAAATTTATTGTTATTATTTACTTTTGAAATATAAAATAATTGTCTCAAACTTATGCCAAACTTTTTTACTTGGATCATTGAATGATCTAACCACTAATAATGTCAATGAGTTTGATTAGAACGCATTGCAATGAGTTCATGGAGTGCTTAGACTGCAAAAGCCCAAGCGAGGCCCCGGAAAAGAGTTTTTACTTGCACACGAAGAACAGACATATCTCCCAATTTGTAGGTTAGAAACCAAATTGGTATTCACTTTGCGATGCTCAAATTCAGAAATATTCTTCCCGGATTGAGAAATATTGGACTCTGGATTCAGATCCTCTCCAATTAAGTGGTAATTTGAGAGTATCTAATTATCCCATTTTTACCCTCTATTCTAATTACAACGACTTAGATGAAGCCACAAAAGATTTCCACTTACACAATACTGGTCTTCATGATAGTGGTTTTAAAGATAATAGTAGTTTTTAATATAATATTTTGAGCCTATGTAGCATCATCATAGACTTTAAAATTGGAACAAATGGTAAGGATTGAGATAATTGGATACTCTCTAATTATCACCTAATTGGAGAGGATCACGATCCTTGGTTTTTTGTTAATTCTTGATGTTTTTAGTAATAAAGTATAAATCCATTTGACTTAGAAAATAAATTCGGTTTGATCCCATATTTGATGGATTTCATATGAAGTCTTTTAAAGTGTAAATTTGATACTTT
>BQKN01038930.1:0-11253 GCA_022839385.1 Asparagus kiusianus | reverse complement strand
GGATTTATTTAGCGTATTTCAAAATTTACAATTTAGAGGGGGCTATAACGCACGATTTTCATCCATTTTCATTCGTTTCAACCATATAGAAATTAAATTTTCTTTCTTGAAAATTTGTAGGGATTGTAACCCACTATTTTTTGTCAATTTTTTCTGTTTCAACCCAATATCAATTAAGTTTTCTTGTTCAATAACTCGCGATTTTCATGATCTACAACCTAATAATTTTTTTCCAATTTTTGTTTGTATCGACCTAATGAAAATTATTTGGGGAGCTTCAAAATTCACAAATTTCATAAGCTACAATGCACGATTTTTTACAATTTTCATCTATTTCGACCTACTGGAATTATTTGGTATATTTCAGAATTCACAATTTTAACAGGCTATAATCGACGATCCTTGTCCATTTTCTTCTATTTCGATATGATGGCAAATAAATTTTATTTCTTTAAAATTAATGATTTTCATAGACTATAACCCATTATTTGTCAATTTTTGTCTGTTTCGATCCAATGATAATTCAGTTTTCTTTCTTCAAAAGTTATGATTTTTATAGGCTATAACCCAGGATTTCTGCCTATGGGGCTACTTACCACCGCGTTAATCCATCTCTACCTAGATTATGTCGATCATGATATTCATACCATAGTGCTAAATAGCTATATTTCTAACAGATGATACTTGCTAGATTAGTTTACCGCAGTACCGAAGGAAGAGGAGGTGTGTGTGGAAACTTCAAAGAAGTTTTTGCCAGACTTCAAAATTCACAATTTTCACGGGTCATAACCCACTATTTTTAAAAATTTTCATCCATTTTGATAAGTTTTCTTTCCTTAGAACTCATAATTTACGAGCTATAACCCCACGATTACCCTCCTATTCCATTTGCTTCGACCAAATAAAATTCTTTAGCGTACTTAAAATAGCAAATTTCATGGTATATGACACACAATTTCTTTTCATTTTTGTTCATTTTGACCTAATGAAAATTATTTGGCGTATTTCAAAATCTACGATTTAGAAGGTTTGTAACCATAATTTTCCTGCATTTTAATCCATTTCAACTAGATGGCAATTAAATTATCTTTCTTGAAAAATCGTAATTTCATGGATTATAACCCATTATTTTTGTCTTTTTTCCATTTCAACCCAATTGCAAATTAGCAATTAAGTCTTGTATTTCCAAAACACATGATTTTTGTGGGTTATAACCCATAATTTTTTTCTATTTTTTTGTTTGTATTGATCTAATAGAAAATATATGGGAACCTTCAAAACTTGCAAATTTCAAGGGCTATAAAGCATGATTTCTTTCAATGTCGTATGTTTCGACTAAATGAAAATTATTAGGCATATTTTAGAATTCATAAATTTCATGAATTATAATCCACAATTTTTGTTAACATCATGGGAATTAAATTTTATTTCTTTAAAATTTGTAATTTTCATAGACTATAATCCACTATTTTGTCAATTTTCGTTTGTATCGACCCAATGATAATTCAATTTTCTTTCTTCAAATGTCGTGATTTTTATGGGCTATAACCCAGAATTTTTATCTGTTTTCTTTTTATTGACCTCATAGAATTTTTTTGCCGGACTTCAAAATTCAAAATTTTCATGGACTATAACAAATTATTTTTTTCAATTTTCATCCATTTTGATATGTAAGTTTTCTTTCCTCAAAACTCGCAATTTATGAGTTATAACCCACAATTATTGTCCATTTTCACTTGCTTCAACCTAATAAAATTACTTGGCGTACTTCAAATTCACAAATTCCATAGCCTATAATCCACAGTTTCTTTCTATTTTTTTCATTTCGACCTAAAGGAAAATATTTGGTGTATTTTAACATTTGTGATTTTGATGGGCTATAACCAACGATTTTCGTCCATATTCATCTATTACAACCAGATGGCAATTAAATTTTCTTTCTTAAAAATTCACTATTTTCATAGACTATAATCCACTATTTTTTATCTAATTTTTTCTGTTTCAACCCACTGGTAATTAAGTTTTATTTATCCAAAACTCGCAATTTTCATAAGCTATAACCAATGAATTTTTCCCATTTGCTCTTGTATCGACCTAATGAAAATTATTTGGGAACTTCAAAATTCGCAAACTTCATAGCTAACACACGATTTCTTTCAATTTTCCTCTGTTTCAACCTAAAGGAAATTATTTGGCATATTTTAAAATTTACAACTTTCATGGACTATAAGCCACGATTTTTGTCCATTCGTCAGTTTCAATATCATGATGATTAAATTTTATTTCTTTAAAATTCGCGATATTCATGGACTATAACTCACTATATACATACATACATACATATATATATACATACATACATACATATATATACATATATATATAGATATATATATTTACATATATATACATATATATGTATATTATCAATTTTCATCTGTTTCGGCCAAATGATAATTTCATTTTCTTTCTCCCAAAGTCGTGATATTTACAAGTTAGAACCCATGATTTCTATTCATTTTCTTTTGTATTGACCTCATAGAAGTTCTTTACCAAACTTCAAAATTCACAATTTTCATAGCCTACAACCAACTATTTTTGTCAATTTTCATCCATCTTGATAAGTTTTGTTTTCCTCAAATTCACAATCTATGAGCTACAACCCATGATTACTGTCTATTTCCATTTGCGTCGACCTAATAAAATTATTTGTCGTATTTCAAATTCACAAATTTCATGTCCTATGACACGGGATTTACTTTCATTTTCATTCATTTGGCCCGAATGGAAATTATTTAGCGTATTTCAAAATATGCGATTTAGATGGACTATAATCCACGATTTTCATCCATTTTCATGGACTGTAACCAACTATTTTTGTCAATTTTTTCCATTTCAACCCGATAACAATTAAGTTTTTATTTTCAAAACCCACAATTTTCATAGGCTATATAACCCACAAATTTTTTTCATTTTTGTTTGTATCAACCCAACGGAAATTATTTGGGGAACTTCAAATTTTTGCAAATTTTATGGGCTATAATGCACCACCTCTTTCAATTTTCATTATTTCCACCTAACAGAAATTATTTGACCTATTCAGAATTCGTAAATTTCATGGGCTGTAATCCATGATGTTTGTCCATATTCGTTGATTCAACATGATGGCAATTAAATTTTTTTCTCTAAACTTCGCGATTTTCCTCCAATATAACCCACTATATTGTAAATTTTTGTCTATTTTTAACCTAATGTTAATTCAGTTTCTTCCAACTATAACCGTTGTTTTGGTCAATTTTTTTCCATTTCGACCTAATGACAATTAAGTTTTCTTTGTCCAAAACTCGCGATTTTCAAGGGTTATAACCAACGGTTTGTCTATATTCATTTGTATCAACCTAATGGAAATTATTTGTCATACTTTAAAAATTCACAATTTCATGAGCTATAAGCACACAATTTCTCCATTTTCCATCTGTTTCGACCTAACAGAATTATTTGTCGTATTTCAAAATTTACAATTTTCATGGACTATAACCAACGATTTTTGTCCAATTTCCTCCATTTCCCTCCATTTCGACATGATGGCAATTATATTTTATATATTTAGAATTCACAATTTTCCTAGACTATAATCCACAATTGTTGTCAATTTTTATCACTGTTTCAACATGATGCAATTATATATTTCTTTTTAGCTTTTAATTTTCATGGACTATAACCCACTATTCTTGTTAATTTTTGTTCGTTTGACCCAGGGATAATTCAATTTTTCTTCTTCAAACACGTGATTTTCATAAGCAATAACCAAGATTTATGTATATGTTTGTTTCGATCCAATAGGAATTTTTTTGACGTATTTAAAAATTTGCAATTTTCATGGTCTATAACCCACGTTTTTGTCTATTTTTGTCTTTTCAACATGCTGGCAATTAAATTTTACTTCATTGAAAATTATGATTTTCATGAACTACAACCTACTATTTTTGTCGATTTTCGTATGTTCCAACCTAATGATAATTCAATTTTCTTTCTTCAAAACTTTTAATTTAATGGGCTATATAAACCACGATTTCTTTTCATTTCATTTATTTTGACCTACTAGAAATTATTTAGCGTATTTCAAAATTTACAATATTTCATAAGTTACCCATGATTTATGTTCATTTTCATCCGTTTTGACATGATGGCAATTAAGTTTTCTTTCTTTAAAGTTTGTGATTTTCATTTACTATAACCAGCTGTTTTTGTCAACTTTTGTCCATTTCAACCCAATGATAACCAAGTTTTCTTCCTTTAATAATCGCGATTTTCATGCCTAACCCGTGATTTCTATCTGTTTTGTTTGTTTCGACCTAATGGAAAGTATTTAGCATACTTTAGAATTCATAATTATTGTGGAGTATGACTCGCTATTTTTGTTAATTTTTGTCTGTTTTGACCAAATGATAATTAAGTTATCTTTCTTCCAAACTCGCAATTTTTATGAGATATAACTCATGATATTTATCCATTTTTGTTTGTCACGCCTTAATGGAAATGATTGGCGTACTTCAAAATTCACAATTTTCATGAGCTATCACTCACGATTTCTTATCAATGTTTGTCAATTTCGACCTAATAAAAATTATTTGGCAAACTTCAAAATTTGCATATTTCATGGGCTAAAACTCAAGTTGTTGTCCAATTTTATTCGCATTAACTTGATGGCAATTAAACTTTTTCTTTAAAACTAATGATTTTTATGGACTATAATGCACTATTTTTGTCCATTTTGACCCAATGATAATTAAGTTTTTTTTCAAAACTCGCAATTTATGGGCTATAACCCACTATTTCTATCCATTTTCGTTTACTTTAACCTAATAAAATTTTATGATGTGCTAAAAAATTCACAAATTTCATGGCATCTTTTCTATTTTCGTTCATCTTGACCTAATGAAAATTATTGGCATATTTTGAAATTTGCGATTTAGATGGGCTATAAGCCTATAACCCACGATTTCATCTATTTCCGTTTGTTTCAACATGATGGCAATTAAAATTTTTAACCTGAAAATTAATTATTTTCAAGGGCTGTAACTCACTATATTTGTCTTCTTTCTTTCATTTCAATCCAATGGCAATTAAATTTTCCTTTTACAAAACTCGCAATTTTCATGGGCTACCCGCAATTTTTGTACATTTTCATTTGTATCGACCTAATAAAAATTATTTGGCATACTTCAAAGTTCGTAAATTTCATGGGTTATAATCCATGGTTTCTTTGCGTTATCGTTTGTTTCAATCTAATTGGAACTATTTGGCGTACTTCAAATTCGTAATTTTCATGAGCTATAACCCACAATTTGTCGTTTATCATCAGTTTCAATCCAATGATAACTTAGATTTCTTTCTTTAAAAATTATAATTTTCATACCTATAACCCAAGAATTTTGTTTATTTTTATAATTTTTGACTTAATAAAGATTTATTCGTATTCAAAATTCACAATTTTCATGGGCTATAACCATAATTTTTGTCCGTTTTCGTCCATTTTGACATGAAGGCAATTAAATTATATTTCTTTAAAATTCTTGACTTTTATAGACTATAACCCACTATTTTTGCCAGTTTTCGTCTATTTCTACCCAATGATTATTTAATTTTTTTCCAAACTTGTGATTTTCATGGGCACCCACGATTTCTATCCATTTTTTGTTTATTTCGGCCTGATAGACATTATTTGGCACACTTCAAAATTTACAATTTTCATGACCTAACCCACAATTTTTGTTCATTTCCGTCTCTTTTGACCTAATAAAAATTATTATGCATACTTTAAAATTTGCAATTTTCATGGGCTAAAATCCTTGATTTTTGTCCATTTTCATTTGTTTTGACTAGATGGAAATTAAATTTTATTTCTTTATAAATCGCAATTTTCTTGGACTATAACCTACTATTTTTGTCAATTTTCGTCTGTTTTGACCTAATGAAAAATAAGTTTCGTGATTTTCACGAACTATAACCCATGATATCTATCCATTTTTATTTGTTTTGACCTAATAAAAATAATTTGGCATACTTAAAATTTCGCAAATTTCATGGACTATAACCCACGATTTCTTTCAATTTTCATCTATTTCGACCTAATGGAAATTATGTGGCATATTTCAAAATTTACAATTTTCATGCACTAACCCACAACTTTTGTCCATTTTCGTCCTTTTCGACATTATGGAAATTATATTTTATTTCTTTAAAATAAGCACTTTTCGTGGACTATAACCTACTATTCACATAGACAAGACAGAGTAGACTCGCTTGGACTTAAAAGCCTTTTATTAAAAATTCTGTCTGGCTTTTCAAAACCATGCATCCAGTGAAAAAACTTCCAATACAAGGGACCATGAGTGGAATGCTTAAAGTTAATGAAACAAACTAATGGACTTCTCCATGCGAATGCCTGCATGTTAAGTTGCTTTAGTATTTAATTGCTTATTCTCAGTCAACTCCAGCCTACATAATTGCAGGGAGTTGTTACTTAGAGTCACCAAATTGCTGTACCTACAAACAGAACTAATTAGCAATAGAATAAAGAGAGGTAATGTGATACCAATTTTAGCATGATGCCCTTCTACTAGGTCTCCTAAGCCAATTTCTTCCCAGAAATCATCATCCCATCCACAGGCTCCCATACTTTGAGAATCTTTTTCATTGACTAGTTCCATATGTGCATGTCCAAGATAAGTCCATTTGCAGACAGTAGTACACAAACTTCGAGTATCATCTCCTGTTGCCCTAAGGATAATAGATAGTAAATTTTTATAAGATTTGCTCCGACAAATAAATCATGAAAGAGCTACTTAGGACCAATTTATACACAGCAGATACCACCTGTATGCCAACCAGTCACTTAAGTCCATCCACCTAAATGCCATGGACCAAGACTCCTGCAAGTTCTCTTTAACCCAAAGGAGCTGCAATAGCCACAAAAGCATGTATTTCTTTTGAGAAACTTCTTTGTCTTTCAAAAAACAGATGTAAATCAATAAGTATCAAGAAAAATTCGGATATGGAATATTTTTTTTAAACAAAAAATTAGTTGTGAGGAGAGGTTTGGATTTGGTTAGTTGAATGGAAGGTAATAGGACACAGTATAAAGAAAATTAATCTCCTAAAAGATTTAATACATATTCACATATGTTCGGTATAATCACTTACCGATGTTGAAAATATGAAACAAAATAGCAAAAGTTAAAAGGATCAGTTGCAAGTACATAATTATTAATGCATCTAGAGAATGCTATCAGGTTGCTATAATTAATTGCCCGAGACACTTTAGAAGTACCTTAGGAGCTTGCATTTCAGGTGAGACAGCTCCACCACAATACTGTAGTACTGGTGAGTTGCTGGAATTAATCCGTTCAGCTTGAGCTACAGCCCTATGGTCCATCCATACTATAATGTTTCTCCTTGCATCACCAGTCCATGAAACTGAAACAGGAGATCCATCTGAATCAACAGCAACTGCAAACAAAACGTAAGCATAAAATACATCAAGAACTTCAGATATCCCAGATACATTCAACACCTTATATCTTGTCACTTGTATATTGATACAGACCAAGAGAGCAAGTTGCTGCAAATCCAAGTCCAGTTACTTCTTTTGCTGCAACATTCGCTAAAGAGCATGCTGATCTCACTGCTGTACAGATTGAATGCCATATATCTGTTGATGATTGCTAAGTAGAGAAGAAGAGAAGAAAGGAAATAATCAATATATCAGCCATGAGTTCATTTTCTTATACCCAAAGATTTAGAAGAAAAAAAAAATCCCAAAGCTACATGCCACTATTACCTCAATGCAATCCCCATCCTTCCATATTTGTATAGGGCTACTGGCGGAGCCCAACAGTCTTCCCTGTTCATCAAAAAGACCTGCATGAAAAAGCTAAAAGCATGAATAGGTGATCTAATGTAGCAAACAATGTTATTGATTGACAACAGTCAACAGCACGAGATACCATAACCATAATGAATCATTCCAGCTGGTTGGGGCGACCTTTACAAATCATTCCTTGCATATAAATCATCTCAAGGGAAATATCCAGTGTTAAGCTAAGAGCACTCAAATCCTTTCTACAACTTATATGCCTGTTGCTTTATTAGGTCTTACTATCCTCTTTTGTATCGCTTCGAAACAATTCCCTATCTTTACATAGGACCTCAGCTCTCGGATGTATATGCTCACATGTGTTAGTTTGACATCTCTCACCATGCTGTAACATCATCATTTTTTCACATATTTTGAACTAGAACAAGGATCTGAGCTAAATTTCTGTGTGATGGACTGTGACTAAGATATGCATTAATCATGTAGAACTCCATAAACACAAATCCACTTCCTCTAGTGAGCTCGAGTAATGTAGATACTTTTACCGACTATTCAATATTTGCAGGGCCTCGTTTCCCTGTGGCAAAACTGATATGGGAAACTAAGGTCCCAATTAAAGTTAACGCTTTTATTTGGTTGGCATCTAGAAACTCTATTCTTACTTGGGATAATCTTAGGAAACGTAATTGGCAAGGCCCTAGTGTTTGCCCTTTATGTTTGCATGAGGAGGAATCAGCTGACCACCTCTTGCTTTTTTGCCTTTTCAGTAGGAATATCTAGCACCATTTTATATGCATTTGTGGTGTTACTATCCTTCATCATTTAGGATGTTTGGACCTCTGGGCATGGTCGGGCAAATAATGAGTCTTGGGTTTTTGGGGCTATTTGTTGTGCTTCCATTGTTTGGGTTATTTGGAAAGAATGAAACAATTGAATTTTTAACATTTTGAGCTCTTGTTCATCACAGGTATACCAAATGTGCGTATATAACATTAATTTATGGTGTTCCATCATCACAGGAACAGATAAAGACAGAGCCGATAGATTGATTTGGCAATTGGGTGGTGCCATGGTGGTCGGGAGCTTCCAGAGGAAGGTCTTTCTACAGTACCTAAAATGTTTAGGAGTCAGGCGGACTCCAAATTTGAGATGGAGGATTAGTTATCACGGCATGGAGTTCCTTTTAGCTCCATGTGATTGTTCTTCGTTTATTTGTGTGGTTCATTGTAATCAGGTTGTTTTTCTTTTTGTTTTGCCACAGTTGAGCTACGACTTCTTTTGTTCGTGGCTTTTTTTCCTTATCTCTTTCTTGCAATATTGTGTGTTGTTTTGTTAAAATCTTCTTAATGGAATACGGGGTAGTTACTCACCGTTTCACTCAAAAAAAAATATTTGCATAGTAGATCAGATTCAAAGATAGCATAATGCATGACATTGAGAACATAGACGACAATGATCGTGAATCAACTTTTCATTGTTCATCTCTATTAGGGGGTCATTGCCTATATTAAAAACTTCTTCAGTCCATGTTTGTTCAAGTCTACTCCTAGTCATTGCACCCCTATCTACTCTACTCACAGTTACTAGAACACCTCTTTATCCGAACACTTATCTATCTCCATTTGAACATTCTCAAACCATCTCAAGGGTTCCCCAACATTTTATCCCCGATAAAAAAGCTAGGCCTGAGTTTTTACATATTCACTCATTTTGTCTTTTACCTCCTACGTTGATCCATCTCAACATTCTCCCTTTAGATGCACCATTTTCAGATTTTCTAATATGTAATATATTCTAATGAGACATGACAAATCATGGTTTCTTTTTTATTTATTTTTTATTTCCTTGATTATGGTCGCATGGTACTTGGGAGCATCTCTACTTCAATCATCTTGCTTTATTCTCCTCAATCCCAATAGTATGATGAATAGTTGACCTTATTTACTTGACTGAATCCACCCAATCATTTCAAATGGTTTTTTTAAACCATTTATAATCAGAAATCAAGGAATGCAGAAAACAATCAAAACTAACCCATTTCCAGTACTGCAATCTCTAAAAAGGTTTTATAAAAAAATTTAAAAAAAAACATAACAATGAAATCGAGCAGTTTTGAGAACATAAAAAGTCCAATTAAATCTCACGAGAATGAACACTGGAAAAACTAACATAACTGTCCACTAATTAATTTATTTTATAAAAAATAATATTACAGCGAGGGATCGCAATTGAGATCGATGGGAAGGGGGTCGGAGGGCTTACCAGCTCGCGCGCTGCCGGTGCCGACGTCGACGCCGAGGAAGACAGAGCGGTTGGGGGACGAAGCGGGTCCGGGTTGCATCTCGATGGAGACCCGATAGGCTGTGGGCGAGAGGAGAAGAGCGGATTCGGATAAGGACGAAGACGACCACGTCCTCGTCTCAGGCTTCATCTTCGTTTTTCTTCTCTCCCTTTTTAATTTCTTATTGTCGTGATTATCTCGCCTTTCGTACTAATAAATTGTTAAGTGTTAGTGAATCCAGATTAGGGGTTTCTAATACTTTTTCTCACCCCTATTTTTTTTTCGGTTTTTATCCTAAATTCTATCGTATTTTTGTACTACATCCGGCTGTATAATTTATATTTCCAAAGCCATTAGAGATGTTATTTAAAACTTGATAAAACTTTCTAGGTTACATGAGAAGTCTTGTATATTTTTTAAGTGAATAAAGGGTGACTTATCTTAGGGAATGCGGATAGAATGTGATAAATGTCGTATCTATATTAATATGTTAAAATCCCAGTGAGGACATCAAATTATTTGAAGGACGTTTCTCGTTACAATAGATGTTTGAGGGGTATATCAGTAATTTCACACGTAAGTAAGGAAATACTCCTTTTTTCGTTTCATCGATTACTTATAGAATATTCTAAATTATGACGTGAGACTAGGATTTGATTCACATCAGTGAAATTACAATTTGATTTGTTTTCTTTCTCTTCTCTTCTATTTCATTTATAATTTTAGAACATTCATGATAGTATAAGAAGAATATTTGAGCTCACATAATCAAATAGTAGTATCCTTCATTTTTTTAAATTTTTTTTACTTTAAATCATTTACTCCAATTACATTATTCTCAGTAAGCTCCTCAACAAAATTGTGTTAAGAGTATTTTTAATTTTTAAATTACTAAATAGTAGTTTAGTAATTCTATAATAAAATTGCATAATTCAAATCACCGTTAATTTACTAATATGTATGATAAAAAGTTAATTAGATAACAATTTTATATTTTTACACGTGCATTACACGTTCGAATATGCTAGTGTGTGTATCTGTATTTATTTATTTGTGAGAATGTGTTTGTGTGTTTTTTAATATAAATGTCATA
>BQKN01038929.1:709-12920 GCA_022839385.1 Asparagus kiusianus | reverse complement strand
GGGGTGTCTTTGCTTTTTCACGGTCCCCCCCCCTCTTGTTTTGTCTTGTTCCTCCTTTGTTTTACTTGTTCCTCCCCCTTTAATTCAAAATTCAAAGAGAATTCCTCTTCTTCTTTGGCTCCAAAACCGAACTCCCCTCATCCATTTTCGGTTTTGTTGTTCTTCTTCCTCCAAGCAAGCTATCCTCCATTGATTTGCCTTCAAGAACTCATCAACTCCTCAAGGCAAGGTCGGGTTTTGTGGGCACCCTATTGGCCGAGACTTCTCCTCCTTCGATTAGGGTTTTTTCATACATCCCTAAGCTCGAAGAAAACCCCTTTGATTCGGTAAGTCCCCTTCACAATCCTCTCATTTTTTGTAAAGATTGCATCTTTATGCTTGTAGTAGGCTAGGTGTTGTGTATGCACAATGTTTTGGGGTTTTTTGTGCAAAAGAGGCAATGTGGCCGAATTTTGGAAGCCTTATTTGCAAAATTCGTGGGGGCTTTTATGCAAAAATGGAACTGCAATTTTGGGGCTTGGATTCATGTCCATTTGATTAAGAAATGTGGGGGGTGCTTTATGCAAGAGGATCAAAGAGTTGTTTGAGGGGTTTATTTGCAAAACAGCCCATAAATGTTTTGGAGGGGCTCATTTGCAAAAGGGCAGCAACTTTGGGGCTAAAATCCAAGGAGTTTAGACCACAAACTTGTGACCAAATTTTTGATAATGGTATGTGGCAACTAAACGAAAAAATTGTTGAAGGGTTTTTATACAAAATTGACCAAATTCTGCAAAAGGGTTTATTTGCAAAATTTAACCAAAATTGTGGGGTACCGGGGTGCTAGATGATCGAATATGATGACCATGACCCAGATTACGCGTGTCCTTGACCCGAATTTGGCCTTGAACACGAGGGGTATTTTGGGTATTTCACCAAAATTCACCGCGAAAACGACAATTATCGTTTCGTGCGCATGAAATTTGTAGGTTTAATTAGACTTCAACTATAAAATCCTATTTATTTATAGGATTTTAGTTCAAGTGCTTAATTTCCCTTTTTTCAATATTTCGTGTCTGCATATTGTACCTGATGTACTGCCTTTTATTGCAGGTTCGCGATGTCTCCTCGTCGCTCTCGACCTTCCAGGAGTCGCTCCCACTTGCAGTACAGCGAGGAGGAGGCTCCCGCTGTATCTTCTTCTGCAGCCTCTTTCTTCGGGGGTGAGAATTTATATTTCTGTATCCCGGATTGACCTCTTCGCGGGTCATGAAGGAAGAACCGATACCCCTCTCGCGGGGGTTAAGGTTACGGACTTGTTTTGCTTAGCCAATTCAAGTCTTCGGATATATTGGGGCGATCTCGTGTCGTCTTACACCTTACAGGTCGGTGTGCGTTATAACGCATACCGTCCTCCCGGTGTAGGACACTCGAAATCGTCTCTCCAATTATCCCGCGAATAATCTCATTTCGCATTTATGAAATGGATTTTCTGACTCTATCCTTATGCTTTGTTGCAGTCGAGTTCCCCACAGGCAGCCTCTCTCATCATGCCCCTACTGGTTGTAGTAGGGAAGTGTTCTCTTCGGCTTCCGCCAAGCAGATCATTGATCCACACCCTCAGTTCGACAGAGATCGTTCTGCCGAATCCTGTTGCTTGATATGGGATGGAGGGCGTCATTGTTTGCGCCAACTTATTACAGATGCTCCCCTCACTGTGGATTCTTCCTCCACTCAGGCTTTAAAGAAGCCGGATTTTCTGTTCGGAGATCATACTGAGGATCCGGCTACACTGACTCTTACTGAGGAGCATTGGCTAAATCTTGACGAAGGGGCTCTTCTATATATTCCCTCCATTCCTCGTCAATGTTCTTTCACTCATCTGGAGAGACAGGCTGTGGGGCGACAGATGTCCTGGCATCTCACTGACGAGGCTGAGCGGGTGCAGTGCGGATATACCTCTCATCTCAAGACTCCCGGTTCTACTGGGTATCACCACATTCGTGGACTTCGACCCGGGATCATGGGTCTTGATACCGCACCCCTAGGCGAGTTATCGGTAGCTGCTCCTACCGTGAGGAATCGCCTGGCTCAGCTTGGAAGATGGTTACCTCCACCAGATTATAGATGCTACGGTTGGGCTTCCTCACTAGCAAAGGGGTGGTGGACCTGCATGACCAGTTACGTCTTAGGGCGATGGGAGAAGGATTTGAAGGATAGCGGGTTGTATGCACCCATACGAACCACCATGCACGGGATCCCAGTCAGCTGCCGTCACTTTTTGGCGTTGCTGGAGACATATATGCCTGATAGTAACACATTCTTGACCAGCGGCGGAGAGCTAGGGCTAGCTCTACATGAGATGCATCAGGTTTCCGGCCTTCCGATGGGGGATTGCCCGTATCAGGAGTACTTTCCTTCAAACCAGCAGTTGGGTTGGTTGAAGAAAGATAATCCTGATATGTATGATACTCTGTGGGATCTCACTTGCCACTATCATACCTCCTTGCTCCTGACTTCTCCTCCAGCAAAGAAGAAGAAGAAGATCAGCTTGAAGCAGTTTGCAGTTTATTTGTTCCAGAATTTGGAGGGTGATTCCAGCGAGCCTGTACGCGAGTTAGACGTCTTGACTTTTACCACCATTAACGAGTTGATGGAGAAGCATGAGACTCGTTCTTATACCCTTGGCATTGATGAGGGGGCTTTCCCCGCAGGAACCAAGTTCCGTTCGTTCCTTCGCCGCGCACAGAAGTCTATTGAGCCTCGGTCTTTACTGGCAGGCTACCTTGCGCTCTGGTTGAAGAAATGTGTTATTCCATACCAGGCTTTAGACGCCTTCCCTATCGAGGTGCTCTTCCCCGCGGTTCAGCTGGCTTATGGGAGGGAGCTCTCTCTGCTCCCAGCGATGGTTGCTAGCATCCATTGCGGGCTTAGGAGTGTGGTCAGTGGCTTTACTCAGGTGGGTCCTGAACCATCCACCGAGCTTATCTGTCCTAAGGTCGAGCTTCCCTACGCATATCTGATGGCGTGGCTCGTTCTTCACCGTCCTGACTTGATGTCGGCGCCCAGTGCTGTTGATGTTCCCGTTCCTTTCCTTCAGCTGTTGGAGAGGAGCAAGTGGCTCGGGAAGAAATTCAATGATGTACAACAAGAACTTCAAGTTCGCAAGAGCTGGGAGTTCTTCAAATGCTTTCCTCACTTCTCGGGTCGCTACGGCGACGTGCTGGTCGATGAGGAGAAACCTAGGAGTGACCGGACTGTGCTCGACGTCGGTTGCTTCCGTTGGCTGGTGAACATCCGTATCGGATATCTTGTTCTCCGGGTGAAGAATCGGTGCCACATAGAGCCTTATCTCCCTTGCCATTTTGCTCGTCAGTTCGGCTATGACCAACTATATGTTGGGAATCCCAGCCGTAGTTTGAAGGTTGAGGGAGGGCTTATTGACGGCGTACGAGCATGGCTGTGGACTATGGTGGGCTGCACTGGAGCCCATTTTGCTCTCCCTTTATATAGACGCAAGCCGATGATCACTTTCCTCAGCTGCAAGTGGTTCCTTTCCGCCCATGAATCCGTAGTGGTGAGGAGTCTTTCAGAATTACAGTCCGAACACTCGGTTCAGGCTGCTATGATAGCTGCTCGCAAGGCTGAGTTTGCTCGGAAGCAGGGGAAGAGGCCTGCCCACTCTCCTCTTCCAAGCAAAGCTGATGACGAGCTCCTTGCTACGGATGGTGACGAGACTCTTGAGGAGGGATATGTGGACATAGACACCGACCAAGAAGAACTTGATGCAGGTTTGTCATGCCCTTTGATTTCCTTTCTTAATTCCAATTGGTATCAATGAAAGATCTTTGCTCGTTTGATGACCATTATTACTTTAGGCTGGACAGTTGATGAGTCGCTCTCTTCTCGTTATACGAGCTCGGGACCCAACGACCCAGTCCCCACACATGTTGAGACGTGTGGCCAGTCCGTGCATGACCGATCTGTCGGTTCTAGGAGGGCTAGTACCTTGAAAAGGAAGAAGATCGCTCACAAACCACCCGTCGGCCAGCGTCCTTATGGAGTGGATTTAGGCGACATTGCCGGTGGAGAGGAAGGTATCATCTTGTTGTACACCTTTTTATTGCTTTAAGGTGATTTACCTTTTGGGATTCGTAATCATGTTTTATGCTTCAGGGTTCTTTGAAGAGGGCGAGCTTCCACCGGATCCGGTATTCCCTGGGTCTGATAACATGGACTGCTTCATGCAGCAGATGTGCGACGCCCTTCATGACGGCTCCTTGGGCATCGATCTAAACATTGATCTTGAGCAGACAGACGGTGTTGAGCCCGCCGGTCCATACTCAGGCATACCTATATCCGATGATGCCCTCCTCCGTCATGGGGAAAGAGAATCCTCTGTTCCTACTGCAGGTAATTCAAAGCTTTCCTTTCTTCCTTATCTTCTTATACGTATCTCCAACATCTGGGTTGCCCTGCAGATGTTGCGATAGAAAAGCCAGTTGGGGACGGAGCCTTCCATGATGTAGGTTTCGAGGAACAGGGATATGTTCCTGCACCAAGTTTCTCAAAACCTGACGCCGGATTATTAGCCGACATGCTGGCTGAACAGACTTCCAGAGGGACTGTGAGACCACTCTTTGGGAGTGATTCATTCACAGGTATATATTCGATTCCCTTCATTTTCTTTTTCTCTTTTTCATCCCACTTTCCATTTTGACTAATGAAGAAGTGTAACTATAGGACCAGGCGTTGTGCCTGATGCCACTACGGTTACTGGAGCTGATAGCTTACATGAGGGCGGTGTTTCTCCGCCACAACCGGGAGGTATGACTGATCTGCCTACAAGGGTTGATATACCCTCCATGACCACCCCTGCCGTTATCCCGGAGTCTGTCGGACCTCAGCCCGAGGGAACCTCCGTCGGCATAGGTACGCTCGGAATTTGACTTTGAATTTCCTCATCGTACTCGATAATCCCTTAGCTCTCTATATCGCTGCTTGCAAGATCTCGATCTTCTCTGTATGAGCGTGTCCGCGCCCTTCTGGCCGATACCGATCCAGGCAGAGACGTCTTCCGTATGGACCTTAGCTTTTTTACCACCTTTTATAACGGCATGATCGAGAAGCTTCTTCACAGAGAGTCCTATTTCGATCAGTTCAGGCGTTCCTTTTCTCGTCACATGATGATGATGAGGGAAGAGGGACATCCAGAGTTGGCCGATTCCTTCACTGTCGAATTCGCTGTTCTGGAGTCAGAGATCCGAGAGCTGAGGGAGTTGAAGGCTGGTGGAGCTTCCTCTTTTGTATCCTCTCAGATGGAGGATAGGCTGACGCAGTGGCATGACCTGAGATCTTCCATCGGCAGTGAGCTTCGATCACGTGAGCATTCTGTTGCGCAGCTGATGGCTACCCTGGCGAAGAAGGATGCCGGCAGAGCTGAGTTACTCAGCTCCTTGGATTCCACCTGTGAAGAGATAGCTAGGCTGAAGGAGGCCTTGAGGCGTGCCGAAGAGTCCGCTACTCTTATCGCCGAGGACCTGGCTGGATTAGAGCGTTCTCGTGAATGGACGCTCGATAAACTGGGATCGACACAGGAGGGATTGATGAAGCTGCAAAATGAAGCTGCGGAGGTCTTAAGCAGTTCTGAAGACTCTGTCCGAGCTAGCCTGCAGGCAGAACTTGAGCAGGGCTACATGGACAGGCTCTCTAGTCTAGAGTCCGATGTTCTTAGCTGTCAGTTGCCTTCGGGCTAACGAACTTGTCGTTGTATGCTTTTGGCTTGATTTATTACTAGAGACTCCGCATTTGCTTCTTTCACAGGATTTTTGGTACACCCCCAGCCCTCAATGCTATGACTTTGAATACATAGACTTCACCATTTCTTATAGGGAAAAGGGCACCCCGCACCGCGTATTAGGCGATGACTTATCCCTTCTTAGGCTTCGGGATAAAATTCCCCAGGTTTAGACCCTGGTGTCTTCTTCAATCGGTAAAAGACTAAACTGGCTATTCGTATTAGGTATAGACTTTGGGGTTTTTGGCAAACCCCCAGCCTTCAACGGGTTTGATGTGCCTTTACCGATTACCGTTTGAATCGGGCTAGCATGCAAATTGTCTAGATCCGTTCCACATGTAACGTTGTGCTAAGAGAGTGAACTCTCTGAGACTTTGTGTTGTGATGCCGAAGGGTACCCCGCACCGCCCCGTGCACAAAGTGCACGGACTGGAAGTTTGGGGTTGCGTCTTTTTAAAGACAAACTGAGAGAGGAAGAATTTTATATTCTATCTCCCAGTGCTGAAGAGGAAGAATTTTATATTCTATCTCCAGCAGGAAAGGAAACTCGAGGTGGGATCCCCACCCCCAGAATCCGAAAGGACGAAACTAGGGGTGGGATCTCCACTCCGAGAATCGAAAAGTTCAAACGACCCTAACTTTTATAGGATTGGTCATTTGAATCTGAAGAGGAAGAATTTTATATTCTATCTTCAGCAGGAAAGGAAACTCGGGTTGGGATCTCTACCCCCAGGATCCGAAGGATGAAACTAGGAGTGGGATCTCCACTCCGAGAATCAAAAAGATTCAAACGACCCTAACTTTTATAGGATTGGTCATTTGAATCTGAAGAAGCTCAATTTCTACCCTAACTTTTATAGGTTTGGTGGAAAAAGAAGCAAAGGCAACCTTTCGTTTGTCGAAAAGGAATGACTCAGTCTTAGTCTCGGCCATGGTAAGCTTGACTAAGTGAGAGTGGGGAACAACCCTAACTTTTATAGGTTTGGTTGTCCGGATTGAAAGTGGGCCTCTCGTTCATGGGAGGAATCGAGAGGGGAATTTGGCTTTGGTCCTAACTGTAGGAAGGTTTGACCAAGTGGGTGTTTGAGATGATCCTAACTGTAGGAAGGTTTGATCACTCGATTTGAAAGTGGACCTCTCGTTCATTGGGGGAATCGAGAGGAGATTTTGGTTTTAGTCCTAACTGTAGGAAGGTTTGACCAAGTGGGAATTTGAGATGATCCTAACTGTAGGAAGGTTTGATCACTCGATTTGAAAGTGGACCTCTCGTTCATTGGGGGAATCGAGAGGGGAATTTGGCTTTGGTCCTAACTGTAGGATGGTTTGATTAAGTGGGAATTGTGTGGTAGAGACTATGAGTCGTCAACACCATTGAAAGTTTTGTGAGGGAAGATTAATCCATCGGATGATTAGATCTCATCTCATGAGAGTTAGAGTCTGACAAACAAGAACATTCGGAATTCGAATGTGGATTTCTTGTTCATCTCTCTTACAACGACCGGGTTATCCCTAAGAATACCCTAATGCGGTATTCTTCCGGGAACTTCCCGGTACATCAAAATTTTCTGAAGATACTAAGGATAGTATCTTTTCAGGAATTTGCCATTTATTGGCATCATGAGTCGGTCACCATCTTTGGTGACTAGGCGATATGCGCCGTTCGAGTAAACTGTTTCTACTACGAACGGTCCTTCCTATTTGGGTTCAAACTTGCCTTTCTTCTTGGAGTTAAGGATCATAGGACGTCTTTAAGTCAAGACCAAATCCCCTTCCTTAAAACTCCTTTGTCGAACCTTTTTGTCGAAGGCTCGAGAAATTCTGGCTTGGTAAAACTCAATATGCTGTTAAGCTTCCAGGCGCTTTTCATCGAGCATCTCGAGTTCTTCGAGGCGCTTCTGATGTTATTCTTCGGTCGTCATCTGGGTTGCAAGAGCGATCCGAAGAGATGGAATTTGGATTTCCAAAGGGAGAACGGCTTCACATCCGTACACCAATGAATATGGGGTTGCGCCGGTCGGTGTACGCACCGTGGTACGATAGGCCCATAGAGCCGCGCCGAGCTTATCATCCCAATCCCGTTTGTTATTCTTTACTAGTTTTGACAAGAGCTTTATGATAGTCTTGTTGAAGGCTTCAGCTAATCCATTTGCTATGGGATTGTAAGCTGTTGACGAGATGTCCTGAATTTTGAACTTTTCGCAGAACCTTATGAAGGCGTTACTGACAAATTAAGGACCGTTGTCATGTATGATTCGTCTTGGAACACCATGCCTGTAGATGATATGGTGCTTGATGAATACAATGACGTTACTCGTTTTAACTTCTCTGAGTGGAACTGCTTCAGCCCATTTGGAGAAGTAATTGGTAATTGCCAGGATGAACCGGTCACCTTTGACTGAAGGAGGATTTATAGGACCAACAATGTCCATTCCCCAAGTCTCGAACGGCCATGACGTAACCGAAGGATGCAGATGCTCCGGAGGTTGGTGCATATAATTCACGTGTACTTGACACGCGTGACACTTTCGGGCGTATATGATTGCATCGCTCATCATGAAAGGCCAAAAATATCCCATTCTTCTGATGCGGTCGTAAAGCTTAGGACCAGGTTGGTGTGTGACACACTCTCCTTCATGCGCCTCTCTAAGCACTTCTTCAGCTTCTTTGGTTGATAGGCAACGTGCTAGCAGCCCATCGTACCCCCTGCGATATAGCGTTCGATTCTCCGTATTATAGTAGAATCTTGAAGCTCTTCGTCTGATTGACTCTCTCTCCTTCACATCTTCTGGCAAGATTCCATGCAAGACGTAGTCGATGATGGGAAAACGCCAATCTCGGGGTTCGAACTCAGCCTGAGTTGTGTGCACCTCCTGGACCTCTTCTTCCCTGCTATCTTCATCGTAAAGCGGCACTAAGAGTTGGTGAGTTCTTACCGTAACAAACTGCTCTGTCCTGGGAGGCTGTGCCAGAGATACGGCTAAAGCCGCTAACGCATCTACGTAGGTGTTCTGTAACCGCGGAACGTGCTCGATGAAGAATCCTTCAAACGATTCCGCTAGTTCCACCGCCATCTTGTGATATGGGATTAAATCCTAACTTCGGACTTCATACTCCCCTTGGACTTGTTTAACAATTAGTTGAGAATCACCGAAAGCTTCGAGATACTCAACCCCCAGCTCCTTGGTGAAATTGAGCCCTATAATCAGCGCGTTATACTCTGCTACATTATTCGAGCATGGCTCGGTTAATGAGTAGGCTCGAGGCATCACATGATTTCCTGGGGAAACTAAGACAACCCCAACTCCGGAGGAGACCTTAGAACATCCAGGAGTACCTGTAACGAGAGCCGCTCGGGAAGCGCCATCGAAGTACAACCGCCACACTTGTTGGTGCGAAGTTGCGTTGACTTCGTGGGTTTCATCAGGTAGGTCATCATATATCTCGGCGGTGTCCGTAGTTGGATTAGCTGCTAGGAGATCGCAGATGGCCTGCCCTTTTACTGACTTCTGCTGTTTGAAGTGCAGATCGTATTGGGACAAGAGTAAGGCCCATTTTGCTAACCGCCAATTCATGGAAGCTGGTTGAGTCATGAACACTCGGACTGGGTTAACTTTGGAGATGACATAGATGGTCTGTCCAACCAAGTAATGCCGCATCTTCTGGATGGCGAACACTAGAGCGAGGCATTCTCTCTCGATCATGGGATATCGAGATTCTGAGCCTACCATGGTTCGGCTTAAATAATACACCGCCTGCTCGTGACCGTTATCGTCATCTTGTACAAGCAATGCACTTAATGAGTGGCTCGTCGCATTGACATAAATCAAGAACGGTCTGCCCAATTTCGGTGCAACGAGTAAGGGAGGTTTTGAGAGATATTCTTTAATGCTCTCGAATGCCTTTTGACAATCATCGTCCCATACGAATGACACGCCCTTCTTTGTGAGCCTGGAGAACGGTTGGCATTTTCCCGAAAGGTTTGAGATAAACCGACGGATATAAGCCAATCGCCCTTGCAGTCCTCTGAGCTCTTTGATGTTTCTCGGCGGTTGTAATTCATTAATCGCCTTTACTTTATCCGGGTCAATGTGAATACCTTTGGTGGTGACGACGAATCCCAGGAATTTACCACTAGACATTCCGAGGAAAGACTTGGTGGGATTCATCTTCAATTCCTTAATGTGATCTTTCTTATCACGACTTTTCACGACCAGGTCATCTACGTAGCATTCGACAGTCTTTCAGAGATGCTCCTGAAAGATCTTCGACATAGCTCGCTGATATGTAGCACCTGCATTCTTCAAGCCGAATGGCATGACTGTGTAGCAGAAGACGCCGAGAGGCGTTCTAAATGTAGTATGCTTTTCATCATCTGGATGCATCTTTATCTGGTTATAACCAGAGAAACCATCCATAAAGGACATCCTCTCGAACCCGCATGTGTTGTCGATGATAACATCCGTGATGGGAAGAGGAAAATCATCTTTTGGGCAAGCAGCATTGAGGTCCCTGAAGTCGATGCATATCCTGATCTTCCCGTTCTTCTTAAGGACCGGGACAATATTGGCAAGCCATTCTGGATGTTGCTCTTCTCTAATGAATCCTGAGTCGACGAGCTTTTTAACTTCGGCTTTGATCGCCTACATCATTTGCGGACGAAACCGTCTTTGTTGTTGTTTGACTGGTTTGACATCCGGCTTAATGTTGAGACGATGCACTGCTACGTTTGGATCGAGCCCTGGCATGTCTTCATAATTCTAGGCGAACACATCGATGTACTCCCGGATAAGAGAGATTAACTCTTCTTTCTCCTCAGGTAGGAGACTGTCGCTAATGAATATCGGCTTCGGATTTTCCTCGCTTCCCATATTCACTTGGACTACTTGATCTTCGGTAGGAGGCTCTCTCTGTTCGAACCTATCACTGTACTGCATGTTCAAGTGATGAACCCATGGATCTTCCCATGTCGGCATCTGATCATCTTCTTCTATTGTCGCTGGATCAACCGTGACCATGTTCGACATTAGTGTTTTAAACATTTCGCCAAGACTAGCGTCGGAATCCCAAGCCGAAGAGTCGGAAGAGTATCCTTTTCTAGCCTTGTTAGCAATCTGATCGATGATTTGCCAGCAACACTCGTCATCGGATGAGGAGACATATCCTAAGCCTCTTTTGTGGCGATAATAATCATCGGGTTTTCCTTTTGGTACATAGGCCATTCGAGGTGGAACTCGCGGACCTCGACCAAAGTAAAGACCCTCTCCAAGCTTGAAGTCATATCCCTGCTTTTCCATCATATTGCGTGCTTTCGCATCATATCTGAATAGATGTGGAGCAGGTTTATCGTCGTCGTCTTCCTCTTCTAAGAAGTGGTCGGGTATCGGAGATTTTCTTCCTTTGCCGTAGACGACCTCCTTCCCACCCCCAATCCCTGCGGGGATGACAAGCGTTGTTCCGCATGGGTCGTGTACCTGCTTTTTTGTCAAGCAAAATGATTGAAGAGGCATATGTAAATCAGGGTTATTATAAAGTTCCTTAGTGACATTATCGAGACACATCGAGTACTCTAAATCATCGTTTATTGATAGTTCTTCGGCAAGTTGCCAATTACAACTATTCTCCGATGATTTATCATCATCAAGATTGATTACAATGGGTATAATGTCATTAAGAACAAAACCACCATCGTAATCAAGCCCGGCTTCGGTATCAGCTTCATCACCGCTGTCCGTCCCCTGGGCCGATGGTTCAGTATCGGATTCAGCACTGTATAAAAGGGAATCGGTGAAATAGTTCTCCAATCCCTTAAACGGTTGCTTATCCACGACCACCGTCTTAACTTTATTATTTGTGCCTACATATTTGAGGCATTGATGCAGAGTTGACGGGACTATAAGGTTACCGTGGATCCAAGGTCGACCCAACAGTAAGTTATAGGATGTTTCCGCGTCAATCACATAGCAAGTAACTTCCGACTTCAAATCCCCGATCTGGCACTTGATTCGGATCTTCCCCAGGGGTTTGGACCCGCTGGTGTTGAATCCATAAATCGTCGTGCCAGTGGAGGCTAATTTGCTAGTTGGGATCCCGAGATGATGCATCAATCTGAATGGCATGATGCTAACAGCGGAACCCGGATCGACTTGGATCCGGTTGACCATGCTGGAGCCAATGTGCCCGGTGAAATACAAGGGCCTATCATGCTTTGAGTTCTTCGTCTGCATGTCTTCTTTGGTGAATGAGATGCAGGGGAAATGATGAGCCGCGAGATTGCAGTGTTGAGCTGACGACTCCGGTTCCTCCGAGGATGGCTTGAACCGAGTCAGGAAGGCTTCAGAATCGCTCAAGGCCTCCTGTAATGCTTTCCTTGTATCCTTTGAGAGACGCAACAACTCGTATAGGGTTATCCGAGCCGGGATGTTAGCCAACTGCGCC
>BQKN01038885.1:0-16289 GCA_022839385.1 Asparagus kiusianus | reverse complement strand
TTTGGTCCTAACTGTAGGAAGGTTTGACCAAGTGGGAATTGTGTGGTGGAGACTATGAGTCGTCAAACACCACTAAAAGTTTTGTGAGGGAAGATTAATCCATCGAATGATTAGATCTCATCTCGTGAGAGTTAGAGTCTGACAAACAAGAACGTTCGGAATTCGAATGTGGATTTCTTGTTCATCTCTCTTACAGCGACCGGGTTATCCCTAAGAATATCCCAATGCGGTATTCTTCCGGGAACTTCCCGGTACATCAAAATTTTCTGAAGATACTAAGGATAGTATCTTTTCAGGAATTTGCCATTTATTGGCATCATAAGCCGGTCACCATCTTTGGTGACTAGGCGATATGCGCCGTTCGAGTAAACTGTTTCTACTACGAACGGTCCTTCCCATTTGGGTTCAAACTTGCCTTTCTTCTTGGAGTTAAGGATCATAGGACGTCTTTCAGTCAAGACCAAATCCCCTTCCTTAAAACTCCTTTGTCGAACTTTTTTGTCGAAGGCTCGAGAAATTCAAGCTTGGTAAAACTCAATATGCTGTTAAGTTTCCAGGCGCTTTTCATCGAGCATCTCGAGTTCCTCGAGGCGTTTCTGATGTTGTTCTTCGGTCGTCATCTGGGTTGCAAGAGCGATCTGAAGAGATGGAATTTGGATTTCCAAAGGGAGAACGGCCTCACATCCGTACACCAATGAATACGGGGTTCCGCCGGTCGGTGTACGCACCGTAGTACGATAAGCCCATAGAGCCGCGCCGAGCTTGTCATCCCAATCCCTCTTGTTACTCTTCACAAGTTTCGACAAGAGCTTTATGATAGTCTTGTTGAAAGCTTCAGCTAATCCGTTTGCTGTGGGATTATAAGCTGTTGACGAGATGTCCTAAATTTTGAACTTTTCGCAGAACCTTATGAAGGCGTTGCTGACAAATTAAGGACCGTTGTCATGTATGATTCGTCTTGGAACGCCATACCTGTAGATGATATGGTGCTTGATGAATGCAATGATGTTACTCGTTTTAACTTCTCTGAGTGGAACTGCTTCAGCCCATTTGGAGAAGTAATCGGTAATTGCCAGGATGAACCGGTCACCTTTGACTGATGGGGGGTTTATAGGGCCAACAATGTCCATTCCCCAAGTCTCGAACGGCCATGACGTAACCGAAGGATGAAGATGCTCCGGAGGTTGGTGCATATAATCCGCGTGTACTTGACATGCGTGACACTTTCGGGCGTATGTGATTGCATCGCTCATCATGAAAGGCCAAAAATATCCCATTCTTCTGATGCGATCGTAAAGCTTGGGACCAGGTTGGTGTGCGCCACACTCTCCTTCATGCGCCTCTCTAAGCACTTCTTCAGCTTCTTTGGTCGATAAGCAACGTGCTAGCAGCCCATCGTACCCCCTGCGATATAACGTTCGATTCTCCGTATTATAGTAGAATCTTGGAGCTCTTCGTCTGATTGACTCTCTCTCCTTCATATCTTCTGGCAAGATTCCGTGCAGGACATAGTCGATAATGGGGAAGCGCCAATCTCGGGGTTCGAACTCAGCCTGAGTTGTGTGCACCTCCTGAACCTCTTCTTCCTGGTCATTTTCATCGTAAAGCGGCACTAAGAGTTGGTGAGTTCTTACCATAACAAACTGCTCCGTTCCGGGAGGTTGTGCCAAAGATACAGCTAAAGCTGCTAACGCATCTACGTAGGTGTTCTGTAACCGCGGAACATGCTCGATGAAGAATCCTTCAAATGATTCCGCTAGTTCCACCGCCATCTTGTGATATGGGATTAAATCCTGACTTCGGACTTCGTACTCCCCTTGGACTTGTTTAACTATCAGTTGAGAATCACCGAAAGCTTTGAGATACTCAACCCCCAGCTCCTTAGCGAAATTAAGCCCTAAAATCAATGCATTATACTCTGCTACATTATTCGAGCATGGCTCGGTTAATGAATAAGCTCGAGGCATCATGTGTTTTCTTGGGGAAACTAAAACAACTCCAACTCCGGAGGAGACCTTAGAACATCCAGGAGTACTTGTGACAAGAGCCGCTCGGGAAGCGCCATCGAAGTACAAATGCCACACTTGTTGGTGTGAAGTTGCGTTGACTTCGTGGGTTTCATCTGGTAGGTCGTCATATATCTCGGCGGTGTCCGTAGTTGGATTAGCTGCCAGGAGATCACAGATGGCCTGCCCTTTTACCGACTTCTGTTGTTTGAAATATAAATCATATTGGGATAAGAGTAAGGCCTATTTTGCTAACCGCCAATTCATGGAAGCTGGTTGAGTCATGAACACTCGGACTGGGTTAACTTTAGAGATAACATAAATAGTCTGTCCAACCAGATAATGCCGCATCTTCTGAATAGCGAATACCAAAGCGAGGCACTCTCTCTCGATCATGGGATATCGAGATTCAGCGCCTACCATGGTTCGGCTTAAATAATACACCGCCTGCTCATGACCGTTATCGTCATCTTGTGCAAGCAATGCACTTAATGAGTGGCTCGTCGCCTTGATATAAATCAAGAACGGTTTGCCTGATTTCGGTGCGACGAGCACGGGAGGTTTCGAGAGATATTCTTTAATACTCTCGAATGCCTTTTGACAAGCATCGTCCCACACGAATGACACGCCCTTCTTTGTGAGCTTAGAGAACGGTTGGCATTTTCCCGAAAGGTTCGATATAAACCGACGGATATAAGCCAATCGCCCTTGTAGTCCTCTGAGCTCTTTGAGGTTTCTCGGCGGTTGTAATTCATTAATCGCCTTTACTTTATCCGGGTCAATGTGAATACCTTTGGTGGTGACGACGAATCCCAGGAATTTACCACTAGACATTCCGAGGAAAGACTTGGTGGGATTCATCTATAATTGATGGGCCCGCATCAAGTCGAACATGGTCTTCAAGTCTTTAATGTGATCATTCTTATCACGACTTTTCACGACCAGGTCATCTACGTAGCATTCGACAGTCTTTCAGAGATGCTCCTGAAAGATCTTCGACATAGCTCGCTGATATGTAGCACCTGCATTCTTCAAGCCGAAGGGCATGACTGTGTAGCAGAATATGCCGAGAGGCGTTCTAAATGCAGTATGCTTTTCATCATCTGGATGCATCTTTATTTGGTTATAACCAGAGAAACCGTCCATAAAGGACATCCTCTCGAACCCGCACGTGTTGTCGATGATAACATCCGTGATGGGAAGAGGAAAATCATCTTTTGGGCAAGCAGCATTGAGGTCCCTGAAGTCGATGCATATCCTGATCTTCCCGTTCTTCTTAAGGACCGGGACAATATTGGTAAGCCATTCTGGATGTTGCTCTTCTCGGATGAATCCCGAGTTGACGAGCTTTTTAACCTCAGCTTCAATCGCCTCCATCATCTACGGGCGAAACCGTCTTTGTTGTTGTTTGACTGGTTTGACATCCGGCTTAATGTTGAGACGATGCACTGCTACGTTTGGGTCGAGACCTGGCATGTCTTCATAATTCCAGGCGAACACATCGATGTACTCCCGGATAAGAGAGATTAACTCTTCTTTCTCCTCAGGTAGGAGGCTGTCGCTAATGAATATCGGCTTTGGATTTTCCTCGCTTCCCATATTCACCTGGACTAATTGGTCTTCGGTAGGAGGTTCTCTCTGCTCGAACCTATCACCGTACTACATGTTTAAGTGATGAACCCACGGGTCTTCCCATGTCGGCATCTGATCATCTTCTTCTATTGTCGCTGGATCAACCGTAACCATGTTCGACATTAGCTTTTTGAACATTTCTCCAAGACTAGCGTCGGAATCCCAAGACGAAGAATCGGAAGAGTATCCGTTTCTAGCCTTGTTAGCAATTTGATCGATGACTTGCCAGCAACACTCGTCGTCGGATGAGGAGACATATCCTAGACCTCTTTTGTGGCGATAATAGTCATCGGGTTTCCCCTTTGGTACATAAGCCATCCGAGGCGGCGCTCGTGGACCTCGACCAAAGCAGAGACCCTCCCCGAGCTTGAAGTCATATCCATACCTTTCCATCATACTGCGTGCTTTCGTATCATATCTGAATAGATGTGGAGTAGGTTTATCGTCGTCGTCTTCCTCTTCCAAGAAGTGGTCGGGTATCGGAGATTTTCTTCCTTTGCCGTAGATGACCTCCTTTCCACCCCCAATCCCTGCGGGGATGACAAGCGTCGTTCCGCAAGGGTTGTGTACCTGCTTTTTTGTCATGCAAAATGATTGAAGAGGCATATGTAAATCAGGGTTATCATAGAGTTCTTTAGTGACATTATCGAGACCCGTCAAATACTCTAAATCATCGTTTATTGATAGTTCTTCGGCGAGTTGCCGATTACAACTATTTTCCGATGATTTATCATCGTCAAGATTGATTACAATGGGTACGATGTCATTAAGTACAAAACCACCATCGTAATCAAGCCCGGTTTCGGTATCAGCTTCATTACCGCTGTCCGTTCCCTGGGCCGATGATTCAGTATCGAATTCAGCACTGTATAAAAGGGAATCGATGAAATAGTTCTCCAATCCCTTAAACGGTTGCTTATCCGCGACCACCGTCTTAACTTCATTATTTGTGCCTACATATTAGAGGCATTGATGCAGAGTTGACGGGACTATAAGGTTACTGTGGATCCAAGGTCGACCCAACAGTAAGTTATAGGATGTTTCCGCGTCAATCACATAGCAAGTAACTTCCGACTTCAAATCCCCGATCTGGCATTTGATTCGGATCTTCCCCAGGGGTCTGGACCCGCTGGTGTTGAATCCATAAATCGTAGTGCCAGTAGAGGCTAACTTGCTAGTCGGAATCCCGAGATGATGCATCAATCGGAATGGCATGATACTAACAGCGGAACCCAGATCGACTTGGATCCGGTTGACCATGCTGGAGCCAATATGCCCGGTGAAATACAAAGGCCTATCATGCTTTGAGTTCTTCGTCTGCATGTCTTCTTTGGTGAAAGAGATGCAGGGGAAATGATGTGCTGCGAGATTACAGTGTTGAGCTGACGACTCTGGTTCTTCAGGAGATGGCTTGATTCGGGTCAGGAAAGCTTCAGAATCGCTCAATGCCTCTTGTAATGCTTTCCTTGTATCCTTTGACAGACGCAACAACTCGTATAGAGTTATCCTAGCCGGTATGTTGGCCAACTGCGCCATGATATCAAAATGGGGCGGAGAGCTCGCATTTCCCGGTTTGTCTTTCCCAATCGGATGATTGAATTGAGACTGCCTCGGGTTTTGAGCTTCTTGACGTAAAGGCTCTTTCCCTTTCTCCTTCTGTGGGATTTTCTCCGTAGCTACGGGCGTTGGGGGAGTTGCTGCAATTCCCAGTTCTGCCAACGTCTTGGAAGGAGGGGTTTTGGTGCCCAATTGCTCGGAAGCGTCCGGGTATTTGTAGTGATATTCGTTCCCACTTCGGGTTGCGAAGGCCTCCTGTTCGTCTTCAGAAAGCGGGAAGGTCAGAATTCTGTCGTCTTCTTCCCCTGGAATAGTAGAAGCTCCATAACAAGATTTACCTTTTCGTTTTGACCTTTTCTTGGAAGAGGTCCCAGTCCATTGTTCATCTGTGATCAAGTCCGGATGAACCCACAGAATCTCGCCATTCGGGGCTGTGTGCGGCACAAGTCCCTTCTGGCGCTGTTTGTGAGGATCATCATTCACCGTCTTCACTGCTGCATTAATTACTGACTCATGTTGAAACCAGCTCGAGGGAACAGACCCGAAGCTAATGGACACTGCATTCGCACCCACCTTCTTCTCCTTGGGTTGCTTCATAGTGATAACCCCAACATCGATTAGGGCTTGAATCTTATCTTTGAGAGCGTAGCATACCTTAGTAGGATAGTGCACCGCTCAGTGAAATGCGCAGTACTTTGGATCATTGACTCTTTTGGCATCTTCTTGATCCTGAATCGGAGGCAATTTGATCTTGTTGTTCTCGATGAGGTATTTAAAAATACCGGGGACTTCATCCTCCTTGAATGAATAGACCTTGGGGAACTTCGGCTCCGTGGCTTTTTGCTTCTGGGGCTGTTGCTGCCACCTTGATTGCTGAGGCGCCTTTTGTTGCTGCTGTTGCGGCTGTGCTTGCAACTCAAATATTTGGTTCGCGTTCACAGCATTCGCATGTGCTTTTCCCTTACCCTTAGGAACAAAGTTTTGTTGCGGAGCGCTATTTGTTATTTGCCCTCTTTCAGCCTTCTTCCTCTTAAGGAATCGTTCGGCTCGCTCTCCCCGCACCTTTAGGTCCTTCCAGGTCTTTGGCGGCGCCATTCCCATGGCTTCGAGGATGTCCAATGACAGATTATTTTGGCAAGTTTCGAGGATAAAATCCTCGCTGACTGGATCCCTGCAATTCATTACTTTATTTCGGAATCTTTTCACGAAACTTTCGACCGTCTCGCCATTCTTCTGCTTTTCGTCAAATAGCGTGCCGATCAAAATTTCAGTGTCATCATCAAAGAAATTTGTTAAGAACATATCCTCCATGTCGTCCCAGCTACTAATACTTCCGGGCTTGAGACGGCGATACCAATCGAAGGCTGCTCCGCAAAGAGTGCTGACGAATGACCGCACCATGAGAGGCTCATTTCCAGAAATGATTCCTAGATGAGACTTGAAATATATCAAGTGTTGGGTAGGGGAACCCTTCCCATCAAACGGCGTAAAGTTAATCAAATTAAACTTTGCCGGATATGGGATTGATTCCCACTCCCTTGGGTAGGGACAGGGTATACCGGACCTCTTTACTTCTTGAGCGTTCATCAACGCGTTGATTTTGCTCTCCAAGTCCTTCATCTTCTTGTCTTCACTCGTATCTGCTTTCGAGTGGCTTTAGGGAGAGGTGACGTGGTCCTCTTTCACGTTATCATCTGCGGGACCACCCCTATTGTCGTTGTTGACAGGAGGGATATTAACGTTATCTCCTTCCCGCTCATTCTCATCTTGATTGCGTCGACTAGGCTCTGCTTGGTGAACCGTCAGCGCCGCAATTTGTTGGTCGTGCATCTCCCTCATTCGTTGCATGGCCATCTCCATCTCGAACTTGAAGCTCTCCTTCTGCTTAGCCAGGGCCTCTTCAAGTATCTTAGTTACCTGTTCGGCACTAATCATAAGCGATTCATAAGGTTGCCCCGCACTCGAAGCCGTGTCATCAGACGCTATGGCCGAGCAAGAATCTGAATCAGCATCCGACTCCTCTTCTTCTAGAGAAAGTCCCTTTTGTATCCTCCGGTAATTCTTCCGGCCATTGGTTCCCGGCCGCAACCGCGTCATGCATCGGGATACCTCGGCAAGCTGATCCAGGTTGAAATATCTGGTTGATTTCCCCCTGCCGGCCATGTTAGCCGACACTCTTAGATATTCGTCTTCTTGGCGGACGAACTTCTGCGGAAATGCCTTGGTTCGGAAATTCTCTCGAACACCGAGACTCTCCTTGGGGTTTTGGCACAGCAACATTCTGATAGCACCGCCTTGATTATGTTGGCATACGGGCAGCGAGACTCCATGTCCTGCACATATCTCTTCCGAGATTTTTCCATACCCCCAGCTCTATAGTACAACTCGTCAGTTTGATAACTGGAACAACTCATAGAGTGTTGGTATGTGTTCCCAGGTATAACACCATCATCATTAGATGAGTGTGCCTTCCTCTGGGGATGTGATGCTTTGTTAGCGTTTTCAAAAGTCGCCCGTTCAAGTTTACGCTTTTGTGAGCGTAAAAACTTAACGGGCTCTTGCACTTCGACCCGCAATCCAAGGTGGTCGGTAATAGGGATTTTCCCTTTATCATTTTTCTTGGGGAGATTGATTCGACCCCCAGTTTGATTTGCAACTTGGGGACCTTTCAATGGTCCCAATCGTTCCTTGACGGGTACTCTACCTCGGTTCTCCGGTAAAGGACCGAGGCGACCTCTCAAAGGAATCCTGGATTTTGAAGGGTCCCCGCTCTTACCTGGCTCCGTTACAGGCACCGGAACAGGAGAAATAACATCTGGTTTGGAGGAATTTCGGGCGATAACTCCACCCATCTTTGTTGGAGGTGCTGGTTTCGACTTGGGCACCCAAACCAACTTGTTTGTAGACGGCTTTTTGACCGCCTCTCCTTTCTGCATCTCCTCCGCTTTCTGTAGAAGGAGTCGGGCATGTGCGAGCAATGCTCGATGCTTCTTAATTCGCTCCTCAAGAGTGGAGAGAGTCCTCTTGACACGAACCCATTCGTTCGTTTTTGCTTTGGAGGAGGAGTTGGTTGTTTGCCGTTGTTGTTCTTGGCGCTGCCTGGACTTTAGATCCTCATTGTAGCGGATCCCGTCCATCGATTCTGCGGCTTTAGCTAGTTGTCGGGTAAGGTGTTGACGCCGTCTTTGGCGGGCCCTCTTTGACAGAGCTGGAGTTACCTTTTCGGCGGAAAGGAGATCTGGATCTGCAGCCTCGACCACGTTGGACGACGCAGGGACGTCACGTAGTGCGGGCGTAACAGCGGTGATGGGATCTTGGATCTTCGAGCTGGAGATCCCGCGAGCATTTCTGGAAGATGGAGTCTTCCCGTGCCTGTTTGGAGAGGCGGATCTGGAGGAGGAGGAAGAGAGGTACTCTTCGAACTTTTGTTGATCGAACTCGTATTCGTTCTCTTCATTCACCCGAATCTTGAAGGCCGGTTGCGTCACGACGATCTCGGCAGCGAGATCGGCGGCTCCCATTGTGGTCGCCAGCTTGTTTTCAGGAAAAGTTGCCTTCATCATTGATTTCATTAGAACTTCAGCCGCTACAATGAATTCAAATAACAAAGAAATGATTACAACTCTCTTGAAAATAAACACAAGATCCTGTTTTGCGGTCTCTTGCTTGCGTGGGTCTTTTGCCTGTGACGGGGATGTTGATATCCGTGGACCACCGGTCGATTAGATCCGTTTTGGAAAAATCCGGCAGAGTTTCGTCGATCCGTGTGAGATCTAAAAACTCACAGCTCCTATCTCGGATAAATCGAGATATTTGCTCTTCTTAGTATCACCGCCAAGGGGCAACACTAAGGAAAAGAGAAGGGGGGAATGAAGAAGAAGTCTCCTTTGCTGTAGAGGGCTCGATCACTCGTCGCTGCAGCAGGGCTTCGCCTATCCTCTCCAAAATTCCAGCTCCACAAAAATAAGGCCCAAGGGTCCTATTTATAGGCAAGAGGGGACCCTAGGGGGTCATAACCAACCTTATCCGTAAAAAAAGCCTTGAGACACCCCTTGGGGTGTCTCGGCCAGGCCGAGACACCCCTTGGGTGTCTCGGCCAAGCCGAGATGCCCTAGGGTGTCTCGGCTTGGCCGAGACACCCATGGAGTGTCTTGGTTTTGCCAAGACACCCCTAGGGTGTTTCGAGCTTGCCGAGACACCGCCGGGTGCCCCAGTTCGGTCCGAGACTCTCCGCTGTGTGTTTGCCGTTGATTCTTCGTCCCAACTCGGATTTGAGTGATTTCGAACGCGTTGGAATTCTGACGAAGAGCTCTGTCGGCCCCAATGGTTGGATTATCTGTAGGGCGAACGAGACTCAAAGGGCGTTGCTCCTTTTGCAGCTGTCGCGGGGTTCCCGATTAACCCGTGTTCCCGTTATTCTGAAATTCTGTCGGCTCATGTAGTCCGTCGATTCGCTTCAGGCACTCACCGACGTCAATCGAACTCCTGTGAACCGGGTAGTGACGTTCATCGTCATTCTTTAACACTGAGCTGTTCGTGGAGACCTATCGGTAATTTTTGATGCCTACAATAAGTAACATTTAAACTTAACAATCTAAAATGTGTGCATTCTCACTTAACCCCTAATTAGACGGAACTAGTATGTCGGGCGAAAAATCCAAACAAGGAACCCCCCATATATATACCATATGTTCCGAATAATTAAGTGCTAAGTGTTGAATGACCCATTCTAACGTTAAATATAAATGTGACTAAGCAACACATATAATCAAATCTATCAACGCATATAAGCACATTTAAATATCAACACCTTACCTGTTCAAACAGTTACGGGTAGTCGCGACGAACATCCTCCTCGCACTCCCAAGAAATCTCTTCGGCTCCTTGCCGGTTCCACTGAACTTTCACTAATGGAATGACTTTGTTTCTAAGCTTTTTATTCTCTCTAGCAAGAATGCAGACTGGAATCTCTACGGTAGTCAAATCATCCTGTATCTCAACCTCTGGTGAATCAATCACCCTTTGCTGCTCTTCATCACGCAAATGCTTCTTAAGCATCAAAATATAAAATACATCGTGTACACTCAACATTGATGCCAGAAGATCTAATCTATATGAAACATTTCTAATGCGCTCAATAATCCTAAAAGGACAAACATATCTCGGGACGAGCTTCCCCCATCTACCGAATCGCTGAATGCCCTTCATCGGTGATACTTTCAACATAACTAAGTCTCCGACCTAAAACTCTAAGGGTCGTCTCCGCTGGTCTGCATAACTCTTTTGCCTACTTTGTGCAGCAAGAATGCGCTCTTGAATCAATGTCACTTTTTTCGTGGTTTGCCTAACTAGTTCCGGGCTAAGTAATAGACTATCCTCTGGCTCTGCCCAACATATAGGCGATCTGCAAGGCCTCCCGTATAAAGCTTCGTACGGTGCCATCTCGATGGTAGCTTGATAACTATTATTATATGCAAATTCAATCAATGGGATGTGGTCCTCCCAACTTCCTTGAAAATCTATGACACATGCTCTCAACATATCCTCTAACACCTGAATGATAACTGGCTGCCAAAAGCGTCCTGAAAACTCCTCCAGAAATGGGATGTGAAGACCGAGCCCCGATCTGATACAATCGTCTCCGGAACTCCATGCAATCTGACAATCTCTCGAATAAAAATTCTCGCATATGTGTCCGCCGTATAAGTCATCCTCACGAGTAAGAAATGCGCTGACTTTGTCAATCTATCCACTATAACCCAAATAGAATCATTTCCTTTCTTTGATTTAGGCAACCCTACTATGAAATCCATAGAAATATCTGCTAACTTCAACTCGGGAATGGGTAAATGCTAGGGTTCCTGCAGGTCTCTAGTGTTCTGCATTGACTTACTGACAGGTAAGACACTTAGCCACGTAATCTGAAATCTCTCTGCGCATACCACTCCACCAAAAATATCTCTTCAGATCCTTATACATTTTCGTCGTGCCCGGGTGCACTGTATATCTGCTACGATGTGCCTCGTCAAAAAGTTTCCTCTTCAGTTGTAGATTATTCTGCATGACAATCCTATCATTCATCTGAAGGCCTCCATCTACTCTAATAGTCCAATCATCATTGGGCTCCTTGGAAATCTCCCCCTTATGGGTTTGAATCCTAGAATCCTCTAACTGAGCTCCGACTACTCTATCTCTCTAAGGCGGCAGTACTGGTAAAGCTCCTAAGAAAACACAGCTCCCGTCAATCTCTAGCCTAAAATCATAATGGCTGAGGGTATAAAGATCCCGATATAGTGAACACCTCAAAGCCGCTAGCCCGCGACGACGCTTCCTGGTCAACGCGTCTGCAACTATGTTCGCCTTTCCCAGATGGTACTACAAAGCGAACTCGTAATCCTTTATAAACTCTATCCACCACCATTATCTTTGATTGAGTTCCTTCTGTGAAAAGAGGTACTTTAAACTCTGGTGATCTGTGAATAACTCAAACTGTACTCCGTACAAATAATACCTCCACGCCTTTAATGCAAAGACCACTGCTGCTAGCTTCAAATCATGCATGGGATAATTCTGCTCATGAGTCCTCAACTGTCTCGAGATATAGGCTATAACTCTCTGGGTCTACATCAATACTCCTCCAAGACCCGATAAGGATGCATCAGTGTAGACAACAAAAGTCTTATCACTCCTGGGAATAATCAATACTGGTGCTGAAGTTAACTTAATCTTCAATGTCTCAAATGCCTTCTGGCAATCTGTGCTCCAAATGAACTGTACACCCTTTTTAGTAAGGTGTGTAAGTGGCGTGGCAATCTTCGAGAAATCTTGAATGAATTTTCATTAATAGCCTGCCAGACCTAAGAAGCTACGCATCTCTGTAACCATCTTCGGTGGTTCCCAATCAAGTATGGCCTCTAATTTAGTCGGATCTACTGCAATGCCCTCTCGGCTAATGACATGGCCTAAAAATTTGACCTCCGATAACCAGAATTCACATTTGCTGAATTTTACATACAGCTGGTGTTCCTGTAAAGTCTGCAATGCCTACCTCAAATGCTGCTCGTGCTCTACCTCCGATCTCGAATAGATAGGAATATCATCGATGAAAACTATCACGAACTGGACGGAAAACCCGATTCATCAAATCTATAAATACGACGGGTGCATTGGTCAGCCCAAAGGCATGACAAGAAACTCGAAAGACCCGTATCGAGTCAAGAAGGCGGTCTTGGGCGAACCCGCAACTGATGATAACCGGAACGAAGATCTATCTTCGAAAAACACTGAGCTCCCTACAACTGGTCGAACAAGTCATCGATCCTCGGTAATGGGTACCTATTTCAGATAGTGTCCTTGTTCAACTCGCGATAATCAATGCATAATCGCATACTCCTGTCCTTCTTCTTCACAAAGAGGACCGGTGCTCTCCATGGAGAGTGACTTTGTCGAATAAAACTCTGAGATAACAACTCATCTAGCTGGATCTGTAGCTCCCTCGTCTCAGCAGGCGCCATACGATAAGGAGCTCGGGAAATCAGCGCGGTGCCTGGCTGTAACTCTATGCAAAACTCAACCTCTCTCACTGGAGGTAATCCCGATATATCCTGGAAGACATCCTGGTATTCTAAGACTACTCACATCTCACTCAAATCTGTGCCCCGATCCCGCAATGTTACCTCCTCGATGTATGCTAGATATGACTCCGCAAACTGGTTGCCTCTGGAGGTCACTACCACTGACTCGAATCCATCATAGGCTCGCAAACTGACTGTCTTCGCAAAACAGTCGATACTCACATGGTAGGAAGATAACCAATCCATACCAAGGATGACATCAAACTCGGACATACGCAACATGATCAAGTCTATAACGAACTCGGAATCGTCCAAACTAACAATACATCTCCTACAAACACTCTCTAAAAGAGACGTCTCTCCTAAAGGAGTGGATACCTATGGAGGAAAATCTAATGGCTGTGCCACAAGCTGATGTCTAACCACAAAATCGTAGGACATAAAAGAGTGCGAAGCACCAGAATAAAAAATAATACATGCTGGAAAGGAATTCACAAGGAATGTACCTTCCACCACAGCCCCACTCGCACCGTGATCACGAGGAACAACCGCATACACTCTACCCGTCTGCTGTGCTATATCGCCTGGAACATATGGGACTATCTGTCCCTACTGGGTCTCCTAAATCGCTTGAACCTGTCCCTCAATCCTCGGGACTGCTGGAGGTGCCTCTATCCTCAACTGCTAACCCTAACCACATCCCTGAATGTGGTTCTGATGATGATGCTGCTGCTGATTCCTGCCCTACTGGCTTGCTGTGGGTGCGCTGCGGCACTCTGCTGCTTTATGTCCGAGCTTGTTGCAGTTGAAACAAGCTCCACGAAATCGGTGCTGCTGTTGTGCCCTCTGATCCTACTGATGGCCCTTCTTATGGAGGCCCTGCTGCTGTGGACCCTTACCCTGCTGCTGGGGTCCTCCTGAGCCTGAAAAAGGTCTCTTACCTTTACCTTTATCCCCAGACTGCCCTGACTTAGCATTTCCATCTTTACCCTTCATGAATATAACTGTGTCTGTCTCCTGAGCTATGGCATCATCTGCTACTTCCCGCATTGAACGGAACCTCCGAGATACTAGATATTGGCGTAAACCTGGGCGAAGTCCAATCATGAACATCTGAGCTTGCCTCTCCTCGGTGTGCCACATGCCAGTGAATCTAAGAAATGACATGAACTTACTCTCAAAATCCATCACAGACATATCCCCCTGATCCAATCGAGCCAGCTCTAACTCCTTCCCGGCTTTCGCTACAGCCAAAACATACTGCTCATCAAAGAAGTATACAAATGTCTCCCACGAGGCTGTCAACCTCTGCTCGGGAGTAAAACAAAACCAATAACATCCTCCCGTGTCACCCTTGAGACTGAAAGGTGCTAACCTTTGCTTCTGCACAGTATTCACATTAAGCATGTCAAGAATGTTGCTTACATCATCCTTCCATTTGTGTGCCGCAATGGAGTCCGTCGAACCATGAAACTCTGGAGCCTTCAACTTCCTGTACCTCTCTACCAAACGAAGCCAAGCCTCCTGTTCAGCCACTCCATCATCAATTAGAGGTGGTGGTGTGACTACCGGTGTTCATTCTGGCATCTCCTCCTGAATGGGAGTTTCCTGTCGAACCTGATCACACAAAGCTATAGTCCAAGGTGAAACCCAGATTGTCAAACCTGCCAAGCACCAAACACCTTGCTACGACATGTTTCATCACAGTCACTATCTCTCTAGTGGAATCAATACATAGGTGAAGGTACTAAACAAGCAAATAATGGAAGTAGAGAAAAACCAGATAGACACAAAAAAAGCATGAAAATGTCATCAGTGAGCCCAACAAAATAAGATAGAGATATCTCTGAGTCTGAAATAAACCTCAAGTACAAAGAGTCAAATAAGGTACCACTATGGCTCTCAATCTCTACAAAATAAAATACAAGTCTAGAATCTGACATAAACAACTAACTGTGGAATTCTAAAATAACTACTAAATAATAAATAACTTGATGGAATCTATAAAAAAATTTCATCAACCTGCGACTCTCCATGCGCTGGACTCGTTGCCCGAAAGAGGGGAAAATAACGAGCGTCAAAGCGCTATAGCGAGATCATCTCCACCTCTCCCTAGGGGAAGGGGTAGGAGATTATAAAAAAAATAGAGTTAATACATATACATATGAAATCATTCATAAAATTCTAACTGGAAATTAATATTTAGGAAATCAGAACACGAGAGTTAGTACGTCGAGCGAAATAATCCAAAGAAGGAAACCCTCATGTATATACCATGTCTCAAATTATGACTCCCTAAATACCAACTCTGAACCCTATGAATGAAAACAGTAAACCAAAAGGAAAACACTCCAAACCTCAATCAAATATCCATCTCAATTTATACTCGAAAAGACAACTCTAACATAAGAGGGATCTCATCCAAAACAAAAATCAACTATGAGCTATATCATGTGAGCCACGATTCTAAAGAAAAATGCCCTACACACGGGAATCCAATATGAAATCAAAATACGACAAATAAAACTTACATGTGTGCATCTCCATATGCAATAGCGATACTTTTGTAATATTCTTACTCAATTGCTCTGCGGCAATAGGTTTTATCTCCCTATTCCGGAATACAATGAAATGACGATACTTTTGTGATATTCTCACTCAATCGCCCTACGGAAATAGGTTTTATCTCCCTATTCCGGAATACAATGCAATATGTTATGCTCTTCATGTTCATCAACTTGAACTAGGACAAAAATACATTAACACAACATATTCTAACCA
The DNA here is from genome assembly GCA_022839385.1 of Asparagus kiusianus. Classification (NCBI taxonomy): domain Eukaryota; kingdom Viridiplantae; phylum Streptophyta; class Magnoliopsida; order Asparagales; family Asparagaceae; genus Asparagus; species Asparagus kiusianus. The sequence continues at coordinate 739 of BQKN01038885.1, read as the reverse complement.
TTCGTGCACGTATGTCGGTGTGCGTGTCTATATCTGGTGTTTACTGACATCTCAGGTGTTAAACAACTCATAAACATTTTATCATGACAGTACAAGATTGAGAGGCTCGCTCGACAACTCAAACAGTCGAAACAAACATGCATAGGGCTACTTACAGATTGGCGGTCGACCGCGATTATGCGGCAGTCGATCGCGACTAATTCCTGGGCTTACCCAGGTCTCGCTCCTGCACGCGGTCGACCGTAGGCTAAAATTACAGGTTCTCAGGCTAGTTTTGTGTGTCGTGTTCACGTCTTATTTAGGTGATTCAAACATGATTAAAACAACATGAAACTTGCATGAAAACATGTCTATAGCAGATAAAAACTTCCGGGAACAAATCTAACATATATAGCATGATTATTTGCATAAAATTCATATAAAAAACCCTAATTCTTGCACATGAACTTGAAATAAAGCACAAATCATCTTTCATCAGATTTAAACAACTTTTAAATTATTTTTAGATCTTAATTACTTCTATAAAAATCGTTCTCAAACTTTTTAACAAAGACCTAGTCTTTAGGTTTTGGTGGCTATTAGGGTTCTTAGAAAACTAAAAATATGATATATATATATATATATATATATATATATAGGGAGAGGTTCTAATAAAAACCTAGAGAACTAAAAACCAATCCTAACCCTCCAATCTATCTAATCCAATGGCCTACATTTCGATGGCAGAATTGTAAAAATA